>ML836019.1:0-33332 GCA_009831015.1 Picea engelmannii
ACAATCTCTTCGATGACGCCATTTTCAAAAATATGACCGTTCAGCAAAATATTGACTATGTTAAAACCACAAGAACTCAAACTTTGCAGAGCCTCGTCTCGGCCAATGGTCCTCTCATCTTTGTTGGTAAATATCTAAAATCCTTGCATTAACTACTTCTATTATTCTTGCCATTGATGAAAGCAGGTCAGCTGATATTTCACCAGTAATTCAAGATTGCAATATGGTCGTTGTGCAGACATGGCTGTATTGTCACTTCCTGACCCTTAATGAGTATAGCATCAGAGATTCAACTTGCCTTTTCCGAAAATTGCAGTATGGTCCCTTGAATGCCCACTGGCAGGACTGTCACCTCACTTCATTACTCTCATCAGTTTAGCGCTTAGAGATATTAAAATCTAGAGGTCCACAATCTCCGGTGATCAGAAACCAATCAAACTGGATTGGACGGTGATACTAATTAATCGTTTTAGTGATGGGTTTAATTATTTATATCCAGAAGGGTAGGGTTGTATATTTCCATAATTTATCAGTAAAATTGTTTAGCAGAGAATATAATACACCAAATTGATATTTCTGACTTTACTATAACCTTAAAAATAAATTATTATTATTCTTGTCTGCACAATCGAAAAGAAAAAACCTTGACTTACCATAACTTTGTATGATCTCTGTAGGGGAATGGGTGGACGAGTGGGAAGTGAACAATGCAACACGGTCTGATTATCAGAGGTACGGAGATGCACAGTTACAACTATACGGGGAGGCTTCTTTCGGATGGGCATATTGGACGCTAAGAAACATCGGTAGCAGGCACTGGGATTTTGAATGGATGGTGAACAATCAGTACCTTCTATTGCCTGCATCCATCCAAACTTAATTTGCTTCTTCCTGGAATATAACAATCAGTGATATCGTGTCATGTAGCGAAGTCGATGAATAAGTTTGATTGGAGAATAATAGTGCGCCATTCTTATAGCGTAGCTGCAATAGCCAAAATTAACCAAAAGCACGGGATCCTATATGTCCATGTCCGTGGATTGATCTTCATCATGTAATTCAATAATTCAATAAGAGATTTATTATCAGGATTGTAGCTTGATCTTTCATTATCTTCTTAATTGTTATGATTTTTTCTTTTTTCCAATTGATGGCCGGCATACCCAGCGAGTATGCCTGGCAAACACTCAGGACTGAAGACCAAATCGACTACTTACGCGGGGTCAAATTGCTATGATGTTTACATAAACCTTCCAAACGAACCTAAGCTTCCAAGGTTCAGATAAAAGATTCGTAGCAGGTTCATGATTGTGTGACCATGAAAGCGTGCTTCATGAAGGCTTTATGTGTATGTGTGGTTTGTTTGAAAAATAAATTTAATTAAAGAAGAGTGGGCTAATTTAGAGCAATTTTTTTTTCCTCGTTATTTTTTGTTTTTTTGTGGTAGGCTTTTAAATTTCTTGTAAATTCAAAATTTCAAAATTCTAATTAATTTTCTAATTATCTGAGTTGGTTTAAAATGAAATATAATTTTTAAGATAAGATTCTGAAATATATAAAACATTAATCCATACTAAACTCAACTTACTCCTAAAAATTTCACATAATTCAGTACCAATTTTTTTATCTAAAAAACTAAACCCGAATTAACTTACAAATAAAGCAATAATATAACTTGGTCTCTGCAAATATGTACAAATCTGTTCACTCACTCAATCAAATATTGTCGTATTTGTTTGAGCAAAACTGGAATGGGTCAACGACGTGTAGGATGCTCCAGCATTAATGCACGCACGCCTGCCTCATGCAATAACGCTTCAAAATTGAATGAATTACAACAAATCAAATGAGAGTTGGTGTTAAATAATACATTTGATAAATGTGATTAATAAACACGGTCTCATTGTTTATATCTGAATATTTTAATGTAATGTTATATATTTTAAAGTGAAAAATTATAGTGAATATGAAATATTTAAAACGTGTAATAATGTATTATTGTGAATAATCTAAAATCAAGGAAGTAAACTAATAGAAAAGTGGTATTACTCTATATTTTTAAAAATTGTAGTTGAATTGGAGAGATTTTAATATTAAAAGCTATTGAAAAATGATTAATGATGTCATATGTATAAATTGAAGTCTTCACAACATTTCTAGTATAAATTGATGAATATAATTTAATTAGCATATTAACCTCATCCATAACACTTTAGAACACTAGTGCTCTTTTAGAATTTTAAATAAGAAAATATCATCCCTTAACTCTTTAAAATGTTTTGGAATTCATTTGACATTTTTAAAAGAGCTCTATATATAACCTATCAAACATTGAAAACTATCATAACATATCTAACTCTTTGCATTATAATAGTTCATTTTAACTTTTAATATTCTAAGTTCATTGTGAAAAAAAACAATTGATTATAAAACATAGAAAACTATCATAACCTATCTAAATATTTGCATGATAGTAGTTCATTTTAGACTTTTAATATTCTAAGTTCATTATGAAAAAAGAACAAATAAAGTTGGAGGCACATTTTGCATTTACATTATCCATCATGAATTCCTCTATCAAACAAGATTAGATCTTAGAAAACTCTTCAAATTAATTTGACATCTTCAAAAAAGCTCTATAACTATCATAAAGGCTATCTAATATGGCTTATCAAACATTGAAAACTATCATAATATATTTAATTATTTCAATTATATAGTAGCTCATTTAAAACTTTTAATATTCTAAATTCATTGTGAAAAAAGAACAATCTTCTATCAAACATTCAAAACTATCATAATATATTTAATTTTTGCATTATAATAGTTTATTTTAAACTTTTAATATTCTAAATTCATTGTAAAAAAAGAAAAATAAAATTGAAGACACATTCTACATTTACATTATGCATCACCAATTCCTCTTTTAAACAAAACTAGATTTCAGAAACAAACATTTCAGACTCCCAAGATGAATTCTAAAATTAATACATTCCATAAAATCATATGAAAAAATTATGTTTACATTTAAAAAAAAATAACAGAGCATAGATGCTTTTGCACCCAGAATGGCACACCACTAAGAGTTGTAAGGCATTTAGAAGTATTAACTTGGGAAGCAAAATGTTTCTTTGGAGATGAGTTGATAGCAATAGGGACATCCTCCACTCCATCAATGACCACCCATCGTCTGTAAAGCCATTAACAACGTCATTGAAACCCCTACATTTTTTAAAACAAGTTTATTGGACACAACCAACATCCCTTAGATAAGGGAGAAGATATCAATCTGCAATAGTCACATCACCAGCTTAACGTCTGGCTAAATGTCCGCAGAACAGCTGGCTGTCTTCCCTAACCAAAACCTACTTCGCGCCTCCTGTGCAATTTGGCGTAATCGACGCAGTGTCTGATCACCAAGATTTCAGTCACTGGAAATCTTAGAATAATCTTAATACAATCTGCACAGTGGCATTAAAAAAATCCTTACTGCAATTGTCATTTTTTTGGGCGAGTACAGTGGACGATTCATATATTATATTGGATGTAAAACCTCAGCACACTTCATGGATGAATAACAATAATCTAAATCATAAAAAGATTAACATATTTTAGATTAGCAACAGCTACTTTATTAAAGTGTTTGATATATTTAGATTTGTCTTATTTTTCACTTTTCCAAATTAATGACGCTCATATAAACAAGTGATTGTTGCTAATTGACTGTGAACATACCTTTGAGATCATCATTAATATATTAATACATAATTAATATATTAATTAATTATTACATTAATATTATATTAATGTATATAAATTAATGAGATCTATTAATGTAATGTATTACATCAATGTAATAGATAATAATAATGTATAAATGTAATCTATAAATTAAAATATTAAATTACTAATATAGTTGATTGAGACATTAATAGTTTAATGTATTAATTAATTAATAAATTTATACATTATTAATTAATACATTACTAAAATATTAATGCACTAATAAATTAATACATTAATAATGTATGATATTAATAATGTAATCATACATTGATGTATTGTATTAATGTAATGTATAAATTAAAATATCAATTTACATTAATATAAAAAATAACTTATTAATTGAATGATACATTAATAATGCAATGTATTAATTAATTAATTTATTAATATATAATGTAAGGTATATTATTCAATTTATACATTAATTAATTCATACATTAAATATATTATTAATAATGTATTTATTAGTATTATTAATACTCTAATATATTAATATTAATATTTATATTAAAATATTAATATTTCAGAATTAATACATTAAAAAAGTATCCATATATTATTAAAGTATTAATACCTTCATAACTACATTATTAAAGTATTAATACATTAATAATACATTATTAAAATATTAATTCGTTAATACATTAGAAATGCATAAATAAAATATTAATACATTAATAATGTAACGTATAATGTAAAATATTAATTAATTTATACATTAATACATTAATTAGTTTATACATTGAATATATTATTAAAGTATTAATACATTAATAATACATTATTAAAGTATTAATTCCTTAATACATTAGTAATGCATTATTAAAGTATTAATACATTAATAATGTAAAGTATAATGTAAAGTATTAATTAGTTTATACATTAAATACATTAACAATAATGGATTTAATATTATTAATATTGTTAAGTAACATTAAGTATTAATTAAATTATACATAAATACATTAATTAGTTTATAAATTACTAATAATGTATTTATTAATATTATTAATACACTAAAATATTAATATTAATATTTATAATAAAACATAAATATTGATATTAAAAAATTAATTTTAAAGAATTAATACATTAAAAATGTATGAATACTTTAGTAATACATTATTAAAGTAATAATACATTAATACATTAGAAATACAGTATTAAAGTATTAATACATTAATACATTAATTTACAATGATCATGTTTCACTATGGTTGACCATGATCATGGTTAACTTTGGTAGAACTTTGTTGACTTTGGGAAGGAAAGGTTCTCTATGGTTGACATGGTTAATTATGGTTGACCATGACCATGGTTAACTTCGATAGACCTTCACCGTGGTTAACTTCTGTACACCTTCACTATGGTTGAACTTGGTTGACCATTACCATGGTTGACCATGGTTGAAAATGGTTAACCATGTTTGACAGTTGTTGTCCATAAACGGTCATGGATGATCATGACCATAGTTGACCAAGACTACGGATGACATTCAGATAGTGAAATTTGGAAGTGTTTGTCACATTATGACGACATGATATCCGCGTAACATTGTGACAATGAAGCTATGTTGATGACATTGCGATGATGAGGCTATGTTCGTCATATCGTGACAATATGGTTATTTTCGTGACATTGCAAGGGAGGGACTAAGTTCGTTAGATTGCGACGACAAGATATTTGCATCACAATATGATGACATGATATTTGCATCACATTGCAATGACGGGGCTATGTTCATCACATTGCAACGAAAGTATATTGTTTGTCACATATTGATGACAATGGGGATATTGGGACGAGGGGTTTAGGTTCATCACATTACAATGACAGGTCATTTAAGTAAAAATTGGCAATGTGTTGAACATAAATGTCATATGTTCATCGTATGTCGAATGACTATGTGATTAAAATAATACATTAATTTATAATGACCATGCTTGACTATGGTTGGCCATGATCATGACTAACTTTGGTAGAAATTTGTTGACTTTGGGAAGGAAAGGTTCACTATGGTTGACATGGTTAATTATGGTTGACCATGACCATGGTTAACTTCCATAGAACTTCACCATGGTTAACTTTCATAAACGTTCACTATGGATGACCTTCACTATGGTTGATCTTGGTTGACCATGACCATGGTTGACTGTGGTTGACTATGGTTGACAATGGTTAACCATGTTTAACAGTTGTTATCCATAGGCGACCATGGTTGGCCATGACCATAGTTGACCAAGACTACAGATGACATTGAGATAGTGAAATTTGGAAGTGTTGGTCACATTATGACGACATGATATTCGTGTAACATTTTGAAAATGAAGCTATGTTGATGAAATAGTGATGGCGAGGCTGTATTCGTCATATCATCAGAATATGGTTATTTTCGTGACATTGCAAGGGAGGGGATAAGTTCGTCACAGTGTGACTACAAGATATTTGTATCGCAATATGATGACATGATATTTGCATCACATTGCAATGATGGGGTTATGTTCATCACATTGCGATGACAGTATATTGTTTGTCACATATTGACAATGATGGGGATATTGGGACGAGGGGTTTATGTTAATCACATTGCAATGACAGGTCATTTAAGTAAAAAGTGGCAATGTGATGAACATACATGACATATGTTCATCATATGTTGAATGACTATGTGATGAAAATAAATGGCGTATGTTAATCACATAGCAATGACATGATATTTATTTTGATGACGGGGCGATGTTCATCACAGAGTGATGACATGACACATTATTACGACAAGATATTTGTGTCATGGACCGTGAGGATATGTTCGTCACATTAGGACGACGAGGCTGTGTTCATCACATTGCAACAATATGGTTATGTTCATCACATCGTGATGACGAGGTTGTGTTTGTCACATTGCGAAAATATGGTTATGGGTAGTCATGTTCATCACATTGTGACAATATGGTTATATTCATCAAATTGCGACGATATGGTTATGACAATACATGCTCGTCACATTGCGAAAATATTGTTATGTTCACTCATGTTCATCACATCGCGACAATATCGTTGTGTTCGTCACATTGTGACAATATGGTTATGGCCAGCCATGTTCAACCATTGTCAACCATGGCCAACCATATTCAACCATGGTCATGGTCAATCAAGGTCAACCATAGTTATGTTCGTCACATTAAGACAATATGGTTATGTTCATCACATCATATGTTCAATGTATAAGGCTAGGTTCGTCACATTGCGACAAAATGGTTATGTTCGTCACCTTGCGATGACAAGCCTATGTTCGTCACATTGGGAGGGTAGCATATTTGCATGACATTATGATGACTGAATATTTGCATCACATTGCAAAGACGGTGATAAGTTCATAACATTGCGACAATAGGATAATGTTTGTCACATATTGACGATGATAGGGATAGTGCGATGATGGGGCTATGTTCATCACATTGCCACGCCATGAAATTTAAGTTAAAAGTGGTTATGTTATGAACATAAATATCGTATGTTCATCGTATGTCATATGGCTATGTGATGAACATGAATGTCGTATGTTCATCATATTGCGACAACAAGACATTTATTGTGACGACGGGGCTATGTTCATCACTTTACGATGACAAGACATTATTTGCCACCTTATGATGACAATATATTTTCATAACATTGCGACAAGGAGGCTATTTTCATCATTTTGCGATGACAAGGCTATGTTTTACTTATCTTAAGTGAATTTTATGCAACCAATTTCAAGTTAATTATATGTTCTTTTAATATAATAAAATTTGAAATTTAATAAATTATATCAACATTTTCATCGTCCAATTTTATAAAAATGTATATAGTAATATATATTTTATAGATATATTTAATTTTGAAATTATGTCAAACATTTTTAATATCTAATTAAATGTATGTAGTAATTGACTTATCCTAAATGAAGTTTAGGCACCAAATTTCAAGTTTATTATATTTTCTTTTCATATAGTAAAATTTGATATTTAATAATTTTATAAAAAATTAGATTTAAATATATAATATTTTTTTTTCCTTCTAGAAAGAGATTAAAGAAAAATACAATAAACATTAACTTTCTTATAATAATAATAATAATCTATTTTTAAGGTCATGACCAAGCCACACCAAATTGGTGTATGAGACCCTCTTGTTTGTGGGACAAGGGACCCCCCTCTGCCCAATGATTTGACTGGTAAAGTCTATGGAGGTATACATACCCTACCCCCCTTTGGGTTTGAGCTTGTGACCTCTTAAGAGGAAACACTATACTATGTGGAGCTTATTCCCACATCAATTAAAGTAAAGAACATTTATTATCAATACAAAAAAAAGTCGTCATTATCAAATATGAAATGTTTAAAATATTTTATTAAAAGTCCTATATTATTATTAATTTAATATTAATAATAGTAATCCTAACTTTACCATTAATAATACATACATTAACCCTAACTCTAATAACCCTAACTTTATTAGTAATATATTATTAAAACCCTTAACCTTAAAACGGTTAAATTTACTGAATTTATTTTATTAATAAACTTTATTAATGTATTAATTTAAGAAGCTGTTTATTTTATTAATAAACTTTATTACTATTCATTAATTTATTGAAGAAGAGTTACTCTCACTGCCATTTCTTGAATACAAACCGATTAATTTACAAAAGTGTTTATTTTATTAATGATGTTTATTACTACTGTGAAAAAACAAAAAAACAAAATTCATTAATAGACTCGACTGGAGAGTTACTCTCACCGCCATTTCTTGAATACAAACAGATTGCAAAAAAGACGACTGAACTTGGCCAAACTTTCTCCGGTCAATGGCATGACTTTGCTAGCAAGTGACACTGATGTGGATCTATAATATGCAGCTAAGATGTCATTTGCATAACATGATGAAATGCATGTTGGATTGAGGAACGGAGTTACATCAATGGTACAATAAAGATCCAACAATGGTTATGTGCATGGGATCGAGGGTAGGGGATTATCGTGTGGCAAGGAGGCACAACCAGTTTTGAAAGTACAACACATCCCTAGCGCATTAAAAAGATCCGAAGTTTCATCACGTTGTTGTTTTGGTGCATGAAGGAAACGTGCCAAAAGCGCGTTGATGCAAGGATAAACAAGAGCCAATTACAGTTCGTGCAAGGATAAAGAGGGTGCAACTACAGTTCGAGGTCATAGCAACTTGACGGGAAGAAGGCATATAAAACAACATAATTAATTATGTATAAGGTTTGATAGTTCTTGCAAAGTTCTGCACCAACGACACAAATTTTCAACCATCGACTCCTACAGCCGATTGATTTGACAAAAGAGAAGTGAGCTCCAGGGATGGAGAGTTTAGAGAAGCCAAATTGAGCGCATATCTTCTTTCTGATCAGATTTTGCTTGACATATTTTAAATGCTAGCTATTAGATTAAGATTTTAGATTAAAAGATCATTAAATGTGTCTATCTCCAATAGGTGTATGCCTTTTCGTGTAATTATCTATTCTGGAAAAATAAGGCATTATCTACATGTTCTATGAAATGGTTTTTTTCATTTAAATTTAGCTATATAAATTTACATGAATCATTATTTTTTTTGTTCAATATCTATTTCTGAATGTAAAAATGAATTCAGCATATGAAAAACCTCTGAGACACTAGGATTATACATAAATAATCACTCAAATCTACTAATCTAACAAATATCCCAAAAAAAAAAAGTTATTTTTAAAAAAATTTAACATACTGCTAAAAATAATAATATAACCCATTAAACTCAATTTTAAACAGTATCAAAAACTAACTTCAGCATAAATAATATTAATAAAAAATTCAATAGTCCTTAACCTTATTTATATATATATATATATATATATATATATATATATATATATATAATATAAAATATCCTATTATCAAATAATAAAATAAAATACTAATTAATTATTAATCTTTCAATACAATTGAATCTCTGATGGGCGCATCTTCCGAAAAGCATTGAGGTTTATTATCCCGGAGTTCGGCAAGTTTAGTGAATAATTAAGAAACATCCATTATATCCTAACTGCAGATGGTGTAGCCTCTGTGTAGCAAGCCCACGATGGAATTCTAGATTCCGTTTGATATAAAGAACTCTAGAAGGTCACGATTACCAGAGATTTAGTAAACGCCCAGGATGGCAGACGCAGCGCCCTTCTGGACATTGATCTGGTTGGAAGAGAGCAGGACTACGAGCAAACAAACGAGGGGCTGGTGGCCAATCTTAACCCCCTATTCTTCATTCGTTGATGCCAAAACTCTAATAACATCAAGAGCCGAGACTTGCACTCGACGATAGGGTGACAACAACACTGATGTGAATTCCATGCCATCGTCGTTCAGAGCGAGGAGAGCGCGCACTGTTTCCTAGCCCAAAATTACTAGTAAGCCAGTTGTTTGTTTTTTTTATAACCTTCCATCATTACAATATAACCTTACATAGGTAGGTATAATAAAACAATATATCTTTGTATAACGTGTTGGAAACATGCCAACCAATTTCTCATGAGGTCACATGTACATGCATATGCATATCAGCTATGTTAAGAGTCTGTGTCGCTGGTAGATCTTATTATAATCATTTTGTCTAATTGTTTGAGAGATGTTATGTATATGAGCATACCCATAGAGGTGAGAGGGTGTAGAGTGCAATGCAATGTGTGAGCAAGACACAATATTGTGGATTGCGGTGTGTGCGTAGAGAGGAGAGGATGGTTGTATGCATGTGTTGGCTATTGTAATTCTTCCTTGAATAATAAGAATATCGTTTATCATTGCCCTGTGGTTTTTCCCGTATTCAGTTTCCATATAAATCACTGTGTCATTTGTGTGATTGTTGTTCTTGGTTTAATCTTGGTTTTATATTCTTTGCTATTAGAATCTTGTTACGGTTTTTCTTCTGCTGTCTAACAAGTGGTATAAGAGCAGTTAGAGAAGGTATAGCAGGTGAGCCAAGACGAATTGTGTGTAGATATCTTGTGAGCACAAGAACCTTTGGACGTGTTATTGCCACGTAAGGACAAGTAGACCGAAGTACTGAAAATCCCAGATATTTTCTGAGAACTAGATGACGGGATCGAATGAGTTTCAGGAAACCGACGCTCCCTAGACTGTGTTAGAGGCGCATTGGCGCTCCAACACTTAAGAAATAAGAATTTTCCCAACATCGACACACTCAGTTCATGCACCGCGGAGCGTCAGGAAATCAACGCTCCCCTTTCCACACTCATAGAGCATCGTACTCCAAATTGGCGCACCCCCGCAGGCTTCAAGGAGCATCGATCTAACAATAGTGTGCCATAAACAACACTAGAGGAGCGTCACCCTCTTAAAGCAGGAAAATAGGTTTTTTGAGGAAAAAAATGGCTAAGGTTCAAAGTTTGAAATTTGAGGTGAAGAAATTCCATGGCAAGAATAACTTTCAGTTATGGAAGCTCAAGATGTGGGATCTGCTCAACAAGGATTGAAAAAGGCTTTGGCGGGCAAGTCAAAGAGACCAGCAGGTATGTCGGACGAGGACTGGGATGATCTGGATACAAGAGCTCTCAGTACCATTTGTCTGTGTTTGGCAGATGAATTTTTGTTTAACATCGTCGGTGAGGAAAAAACAACAGGATTATGGAGCAACATTGAAATTATTTATATGACAAAGTCCTTGACAAATAAAATATTCTTGAAGAGGCAGTTGTACAACTTGCGAATGAAAAAATGTACAAAAATTGTTGATCACTTGAATGGTTTCAATACTCTGATTTGTCAATTATCTAGTATGGATGTAGCATACAAATATGAGGACAAGTCAATTATGCTAGTGTGTTCGTTTCCTGAGTCTTGGGATCATCTGGTCACATCTATGTGGTTTAACTTAATAGATGCCATTGATTATGACACTGTTGTGGGAGATTTGTTGTTTGAGGAGATGAGGAGAAGATCCAGTGAAAAAACCTCAACAACATAAGCAATGGTGGTCAGAGGTCGATCTACAAAAAGAGGGAAAAATTAGGGAGGTACATCAAGGTCTAAGTCAAAATGCAAGAAGAGTAAGCATAAATGTTGGTTATGTGGGAAATATGGGAATCTCAAGAAGGATTGCTGGAAAGACATAATGCAGCCAAGGAGGACTCCACAAAAGAAGCAAATGAAGCTAATTTAGCTGAAACAAGTTCAGGTTCCAGTTTAGGTATGGTTGACGAGGTATTGTCTACTTGTGATGTTTCACATCAACATAATCATTGGTTATTAGATTTGGTGCGTCCAACCACATGTGTCTTCATAGAAATTGGTTCTCAACTTACCAATCTATTGATGATGGTGTTGTTTTTGTGGGAAACAATTTTTCTTGCAAAATTGTTGGAGTTGGTAGTGTCTGGATTAAAATGCACTATGGTTCTATAAGAACATTAACAGATGTAAAGAATGTACCTGAATTTAGAAATAACTTGATATTCTTGGGAGTTCTATATTCTCCTAGTTACAGGTGTACAACTCAAGGTGGGGTATTGAAGGTGTCCAAAGGCATATTACGTTAGAGAACTAACCCCTCATGTAGGTAGAATAATATATTTTCATGTAATAAAGGTCAATATTAATAATGCTTAGCAATAAGGAAGAATAAGTAAAATGTAAGAAGACCTAATAGAAGCTTCCGCTTCTAGAAGGATCTTCTTCTAGATTGTTCTTTTGGATAGACATATTTAGCCTAAATAGGAGTAGAGGGTATGGAAATTTTTTTCTTGGATATTATTGTAATAGAGCTCTGCTCTGCTGGAGGTTTCCCCCTCGAAGAGGAAAGTGAACATTGCTCTCAGTAATCAAAGTGTCTTTCTGGTGTTATTCTAGTATTATTCTAGTATTATTGTGGTATAGTTTTGGTTATATCATTGTTTATCTGCCATTTCTAGCTAATTATTTATGTTTTGCATACTATTTTATATTTGGAATATTACAAGTGGTATCAAAGCACCTTCCTCGACCAAGAATTGTGGGTTAATTTTTTTTTTTTAGAGTAGAGACGCATTCCGACGTCTTTAAGCTACATAGATCTTTACTTACATGCATAAACCCATGGTTGAGGATTCATACATGCAAGAAATACAAGTGGTACTTAAGAACACATCTGTTGGCCACCCTTGTAACCCATGTTGGTACCCCTTCGAGTGGTACCGCATCATACAACACCTGTATACGGATCAACCTAGATCTCCTGAATCCCTCCATAGATAAACCGATCGGTTGCCTGACTGCTATAGTTCCACCAAGAATAGCACTCGGGGATATACTCTCTAGTACATGGGTAGTCAGGTAGTAGAGCTAAGGGCACGGTCTAGCCTCCTTAGTTGGTTTCCTGAGATATTGGGCCGAGTACTATTATTGGACCCCACATGTATATCATAGAGCTATAACACAGGGAAAACCCTTGTCTGTAGAACCCTTGAATACCCTAACCCTTGGGACGAAAAAAAACCCAGAACATACAAGATCTATTGTCATGCAAATGTGTCTCCTGCATTAGGGTTGCACAATTACTACACATTTCTTCATGTTAAGCATTTGGGCATTTTGTCACTGTAGTATTCTTCCGATTGGAGTATAACTCCGCACGAGTAAAAAAAAAGTTTGGATCCTATTGGCACCATTATTTGAGACCTACCCCATCAGATTCCTCTCTTCACCCTTATCATAGTCATACCTATCATTTTTCAACAATTTTTTTTTCTCGTGGACCCGACCCCCTTCCAACACCCTTATTTGGGATTTATCCCATTGTATTCCACTCGTCACCCTGATCGTTGTGATACACTTCACCCGTAACCTATTTTTTGTGTGTTCCCACCCACCCCTTTTCATGTTCCCTCTTCATCATGGCCCACATCCATAGCCAAGACTTAGAAGCTCGCTTCAATTCCTTGCACTCTAATTTCATAGAAACCCAACAAGAAGTGAGACATCTCAGTTCCAATGTTGCCATCGTCAATAAAAACATGCATTCCTCCATCGACGCCAAAATAGAGGACCTCAAACAAGACATCAAACAAGACCTCGCTACCCAACTTGAATCCTTTAATAACCAGTTTGTCTCCTTCACTACGATGATCTGCACCAAGCTGCATATCCCTGCAGATCTTCCTTCATCTGACCCACCTTTTCAAACCGAAGGTGAAACTTCCTCTCATTCCCAGAATTTTCAGCCCCGTCACTTTCAGCATGACCTATGCCTTCCATGTGTGGATGTGACCAAATTTGATGGATCAGATCCCACTGTTTGGGTAACTCAAATGGAACATTATTTCTCTTTGTATGTCATTACAGATGAGTTGGCCAAACTTTGGTATGGTGTTCTCCATCTAGATCAAGAATGTTGGCAATGGTGGCAATGGAGAAAAAATGCTTGCCAAGGGTATGTGGCTTGGACATACATTGTGGCAGAGCTTTATGAACACTTTGACACTGACACCAACCATTTAGGCCATTTGAAAAAGTTGAAACAATCTGGCACAGTGGAATACTTTATAGTTTCTTTTGAGTGATTGGCTTTCCCTACAGAGGGCATGTCTGATGCTTTTTCCAAGAATGTTTTATCAGTGGCCTCAAGGATGAGATTCGTGCCCATGTCCTCATGGCTCAGCCTCAGAGTTGATTGGAAACTACTAAAAGAGATAAGGAAGCACAACATGTTGTCTCTTCTCAAAACCGAAAACCTTCCTTTATTCATCGCACTAAACCAATCACTCCTACTCCTCCTTCTACTCCACTAAAGATCTAGAAATTGATCAGGGAATAAATTTTTGAACGACAAATCAAAGGCCTTTGCTATAATTGTGATGAAAAATATTTTCCTGGGCACAAGTGTAAGGAACAAAATATTTTTATGGACATCTCGGAGGATGTTTCAGAAAACAATATTGAGGCTCCCCTTATGGCTGTGTCACCTGAACCCACTGACATGACCCCTCCCTCAGACCCTTCTGAAGTAGAACTGGTCATTTCCTTAAATGCTCTCACTGGGTTCTATGCTCCCCAAACCCTCAAGCTAATTGGTTACATTAAGCATAGGAAAGTCATCATTCTTTTTGATAGTGGAAGCATCCATAATTTTATTCATCGCCGCATTGCCCAAGAAACTAATTGTTATATCTGTGATGTTAATAATTTTCAAATCATGATTTCCAATGGTGGGTCCATGAAATGTGGAGGGCTGTTGGCACAGGGGTAGACCTGGGGTTCAGCTCTAAGATCGCACCAACAATCCCTAACTACTGGCCCTTTCGGCAACACCTGCGAAGCAGATGCAATCTCACACGAAGTAGCTATGGGTGGGTTGCAGGACATAGATGTCTACAACCAAGGGGATATCGAGTGGATCCAATACAAAATCAATACAACATGCATATATCAATTACCAGTTCAGATCTACTCCACATAACTATCTATCAGATCTAACACAGTAATGTAATAACGATATACTAAATGGAAAAGAACAGAGCATCAATCACACACAACACAAAATATATGTGGTTCACCCTCTCTCTAGGGCTACGACCACAAAACTGTTCTTTATAATATATTAAGATGAAGCATACAGTTCTTGTCTGCGCTCTTAGCTAGCAAATCTTCTTTCTTCTTCTCTCTATCCCTCCCCTTCCTGCGCACCCAACTGCAGGACTTGATCTCCACACCCAGCTAAAGATCTTACAATCACAGAAGGCTCTACACTCGACACTTCTCTCTCACACAATAATCCTCACTCGATCACAAAATAACAAAGATAACAACAACAACAACCCATCCCAGGTCCTTTAGACCTCTATTTATACATTACAATAGTTCTCAGACACCTTTAGGCTAAAACCTAAGTGTCAAAAGCCTAGATACCAAAACCCTAGGTGTCTAAAACCCTAGGTCAAATTGATCCACGTTTTGAGGGCTTCGCCAGCCTGTCTTTCCTTCCTTCTCACATAGTGTTCCAAAGCATCCAACAATGGATTTTTCCTCTTGCTGAGTTGTCCATGATCCGTCTTTCTTGATGATATGTCATCCTCGATTTCCTTGTCCAACGACTTGATTCCTTTTACTTCGCTCCGTCTTTTCTTCTCTTTTGCTCACTTCGAACCAGTAACAATCACTGTGTCTTCCGCACAATTTGCATTTTGTATTTTCTTCCTTGATATTTTCTTGCTTCCATAACCAAGGGCCAACAGGCCCCCAACAGTCACTCGTGACTCGTCCCGAGGAACTTCATATCTGATCCCTCTGCTTTGCTTCATCTTCAGACTGCGTAGGGAAGCATGTGCTTCCAACGTTAGTCCTCCCTTCCTCCCTTGTGCAGACTATATTTTCTGTGTCTGGTACCCAATTTCAACTACACCTGGTACCTAGAACCTTATCCTCATGCTTTTACTGAGATCTGCGAGGTAGCTGGTTGTCATAATACAACTTCATCCGACTCCCATTCATTCACCAAACCTTCCTTCCATTCTCCATTCAAAGTCTTCAATTGTGCAACTCCTCCTTCTGTAATATAGGCAACCTCATATGGCCCGAGCCAATGTGTTCTGAACTTCCCAGGATGTTTCATGAACTTACTGTCATATAAAAGTACTAGATCACCTTTCTTAAATGCCTTTTTCTTGATGTGTCCGTCATGGTAGGCATTCTCTCTTTCTTTCTGGACCTGTTGATGAAATCCTGCAACAAATCTGTCTTCCTCCAGTTCGACCAACTGTGAAAGACTCTCTCGAACAATGCCAGTTTCGTCCATATCTGTAAAGGCATCAATTCTTAAGCTTGGTACCAAATTTTCCATCGAGACAACGTCTTCAAGACCATACACCAATTTAAAGGGGGTTTGCATTGTTAGCTTCTTTCAAGTGGTTCTATAGGCCCATAATACTACTGGTACTCTTAAATCCCAGTCGTCTCTATTGATACTGCAAATCTTCGTTAGTGTCATCTCCAAGATCTTGTTGAATTCTTCAACTTCCCCATTTGCTTGTGGATGGTAAGGTGTGGTCTTATGATGATGAACTATAAATTCCTCGGTTAAGGCTTCAATTGCTTTATTAATGAAATGTGTGCCTTGATCGCTCATAAGGATCTTCTGGCATCCAAACCTGGTTATGATGTCATCAAATATGAAGCGCGCAACTGTAGTGGCACTAGAGTCCTTAACTTCTCTTTCTTCGGCCCATCTGGTCAAGTACTCTGTCGCAGTAATTATGTACCTTTCTCCTGTGCGCTTCCCCGGTGGGTTAATAAGTCCCACGAAGTCAATGGCCCATTTCTGAAATGCTTGTAGGGTCAGTTGCGGTGCTAACGACATTTCATCTCTTCTGGATGGTTTCCCAAATCTTTGGCATACATTGCAGGCTCTGTAATAGTCCTTAGCATCTATGTGTAAGGTAGGCCACCAAAGGCCAACTCGAAGAACCTTCTGCGTAGTGGTTTTCCCTGCGTAGTGTCCTCCTGCAGTGCCTTCATGAGCTTCGGTGAGGATTAATGGTCTTTCTGCCTCCATAAGACATCTCCTCAGTATCTCATCAGGTCTCATCTTGTATAACTATCCTTCTATAAGAGAAAAATATGCAGCGCGCATTACTAGTTGTTTCTTCTGGGTGATTGTATATTCACTCGGTGCCATTCCTGTTGACAAAAACTGGACTATCTCTGCGAAGTGGTCATCGATATTTCTAAAGGCTAGCAACTGTGCATCTGGTAGTGTATCCTCCAAACTATTGGGATCTTTTCCATGTTCCAACCTTGACAAGTGGTCGGGACCTTTGTTCATTCTCCCTGGCTTAACTACGATCTCAAAATCATATTCCTGAAATAACAGAAGACATCTGCATATTCCCCCCCCCCAACACTGGCTTGTTGACTAGGTATTTTAGCGCGGAGTGATCAGTAAAAATTTTAAAGTGTCCTCCCAACAAGTAGTGGTGAAACTTCTGCAATGCATACACCATGGCTAACCCTTCTCTTTCAGTGGTGGTGTAGTTGATCTCTGCTGTTGATAGCTTCCTGCTAGAAAAGACTAACGGGTGTTCAATGTCTCCTGTTCCTGGTTGTACTAACATATCTCCTAATGAAATAGAAGATGCATCGACATGCACATGAAACTCCTTACTCCAATCTGGGAAAACCAGAATAGGCGCAGTAACCATTTTCTGTTTCAGCATGTGAAAGCTTTGTTGGCATTCTTTTGTCCAGTGAAATTGACAATATTTCTTCAAAATTTTATCCATCGATGTTGTAATATAGGCATATACTTTACTGAACTTCCCGTAATATCCTGTGTGTCCCAACGCAATGTGCACCTGTTTGACTGAAGTAGGAGGGGGTAGATCAACTATGATGGAAATTTTAGATGGATCTACCGACAATCCCTGCTTGCATACAATATGACCTAACAACACTCCAAATGGTGAAAATAAAATGCACTTCTTCAGGTTTAAGGAAATCTGACACTGCCTGCACTTGTCCAACATTAGCCTTAAATATTCGATATGATTTTTCAATAAACTAAAAATAATCCAATCATCAAAGTATGCTTCTATAAACTTATGTAGGAACTCCTTGAATGCTTCGACTACCACCCTGGAAAAGATGGTTGGGACATTCTTAAATCCAAATGGCATTACTGTGTATTGGTAGGATCCCCATTCCGTGGAAAAGGTAGTCTTATGGTGATCTTCCTTGACAATCCGGATCTAATGGTATCCTGAAAATCCATCTATAAAATAATATACTTCCTGACCTCCTACATTATCTAACACTTCATCAGTGAATGGCGTAGGGAAGGGGTCATGAAAACATGCATCATTCAGCTTCCCGAGATCTACACAAATCCTAATCTCTCATGTCTTCTTATCTTGTACCACCATAGGGATAATCCATTTTGATTCTTCGACAGGTTCTATAATTCCTGCTTCCAACATTCTGTCAAGCTCAATCTTCACTTTCTCTTTATATTTAGGGTTCAAACTGTAGGGTCTCTGCTTGATTGGTCTTGCATATGGTTTCAAAGGGATCCCCATTTATCCCATAGGGCCTTTAATTCCCTTCATATCAATGAAATTGGTCAGAAAAAATTCCCAATATTCATGCAGTAACTCGGTGATCTTGTCAATAGTGGCAACATCCCAATAATCTCCAACATTTGCAAGCTTCAGTGTTTGCTCTGTTCCAATATTGATTTTCTTGATCTTGATCGGCTATCCAATAAATGGTAGCTCAACTCCTGGTCCTTCCACATCTCTCTAGCCTTCTGTTTATGCGATGTTCACCTTCCTAGGATCATCGTCTTCATCAACATTGATGTTGTAACAACGTTGCAGTTTCTGGAGAGGCGCAGTCCATTCATCCTCTTCTTGCTCCAAATGGAGGCTAGGTGCCTCCTCAAATACTTTCTGTATTACAGTCTGTAATGCTTGATTTATTGTAGGATATTGGATTTCGAATAAAAAGGTGGTGACAAAGTTCTGAGTCATACTTCCCAATCTGCAGTGATGAGGCACAACTCTGCTTGAAGGTACCAGTTGATAGGGACAGTGTCCAATGTGTTTATGAATTTGTGCATCCACTTCTCTTGAGGAACATTTCTCCAAGCTTCCTTGCAACTTCGCACATGGTCCTTCGGGCAGCTTCGACCCGTGTACCGAATTTTGCAGCCTTCTACTTGTGCTGAGAACCACGCGGTCATGAGGGTACAACATTGTACTCGTTCTGTAATGTCGTTTTTATGCATCCCCCACCATCTTGCTGGTGTGGATTTCAAGGTCTCATCCATTTCCAATAAGTGTTGTTGCGTTGGTACACTTTCTTCAAAGTCCGACAAGAAGGTTTCTAAAGGATTCAGACCATCAAAGGTGGGTAAGTTACTTACTGTTGTGCCGATCTAACATACTTCTCTGGTTAATCTAGCACATATCCTTGTAGATACTTCATACATTTTTTTCTGCCTGTTTTCTAGTGCTTCTTCTGAGTTTGATGAACATGTGCTGTCACTTCGCCAGCTCAAATTTCCATCCGCTGTAGGATTAATGTAATCCTATTGTTTGGCTATTAATTTGTATATGTTTTCCATTTCATATGCGCGGTCTTCTTCTCTGATGGGCTCAATGTATCATAGACCTTCATCGGGATCTAACGGTGCGATGACCCTAAGGTCATCTCCTTCAAACATTATTCTCCTTTTCTTTAAATCAACCATAGTGGAATTGTTGAAAGCCCAATCAATTCCTAACATCGTGGGGTAAGGACAACTATCATCAACTATCTCAATCACCTCGAAGTCTGCAAATGTCCTCACTCCATCGATGTCCACAGGGACATGTTCCAATATTCTGAAGGGGCTTACTGCCTGCTGATTAGCCATCCTAAGCCTGATAGGGGAATATATCAACTTAGGTTTTCCCATTAGTGCCTAGGTTTGCTTCTTCATGACATTGACCTTCGACCCTAAGTCGAGGACCACATAGTCTACATCATATTCTCCAATCTGAGTATTCAGGTGTAGTTCCTTATTCGTCCTTCTCTTCTTGGATAGTTGATGTACTTCTTTATTCAGTAAAGGATCTACCCTTCCTATCTCATACTGTCTCACCAAATTTTGCAGTTCTTGTTTATGTTTCTCATCTTTAATCATCTCTATAAATGTATACAAGAAACTAACAAGTTTACTCGACTCTTTTCCATCTCTGGGTGAAGCAGACTGATAAAATGCTAGAGGCATTCCACATTCTCTTACTTTTGGTCGTGTTTTTGATGAAGAACCTTGGTCTCCCTTGAATTCTCTTCTTAACTCCTCGAACATTTGTTTTTCTTTCTTTGCATCAAAAGTTTGTGTCTTCTCTGCAACTTTCCTCATTCCTGATTCTTCTGTAGTCTTTCCTTGTATCGTTTTGTCTTGTCCTGTGAAAGTGCCTCCTCGAGTGATAAAAATAACTTTAGGGTATTCTCTACGAGGTTCGAATTTGATCAATTGTATCTGCGAGTTATGTTGAGGTCCCCATTTCTCTTGAAGTTTAGCCAACAATGTTGGATATTCCTCGATGACACGCTCGAAAGAGTTTCAATAGATGCAAGTGGTACAAGGGTTCTGACAGTCCCTTGCCAAGTGTCCAAGATGTGCACATTTATAACAAATTATCTATCCTCGACCTCGACCCATACCTCCTCCTCTTCCTCTTCCTCGGAATCCACCATGAGGGTTGAAGTTTCCTCTCACAGGGGAGTTATACTGTGTAGTGTTTCCTTCTTGTTGTACTTCGCCTTGAATCTTGTATATATCCCTTTACCCTACAATCGTAAGCCCTACAATCCATATCATCATGTCCTACGGACTTATAGAACGTGCAATACAAATTTGTGGGTGTCTGAACATATTTTTGCATGTAGTAGCACTCACCAGAGTGATATCTGTTTCTGCATACCTCGCACCAGGGTAGGGTACCTTGTTTCAAGGGGATCAGAGCTCCAGAGGCCAAGTATTCATGGAACAGGGGACAATGTTCCTTGTCATGGCCTTCTGACCTGCATCTGACACACCATATGTCTTCTCTTTTATATTTTCCCTTGTCTTTCTTCATATCTTCGACCTGTAGAGACAAACTAGTTAGCTGACTCATACCTGATATGGATTCTCCCATAGGGGATGATTCTAACTTCATGGCGATCTCCAGCGCCTTAGCCTGTGAAGCAATATTTTGCTGCATCAGAGGAACTCTGATGTGTGGTAAAAGGGTAACAATGAACCATTCCCTGTTCTGCTCATTTGGGATTTGAAAGAGCAGATGGCCTGTTAAGGTCTTGAATCTCTGATCGAACTCCCATACTAGTTCAACTATTCTCTGCTTGATTTCTTTAAGTTCTGTAATGCACTGCGATTCTGACTTAGGTTTCTTGAATTCAAAAATTAGCGAAGTCTTAATAGAATTCATCGGTTTAGGCGTATCTCCTTGGAAAAATTTCATATGCCATCTCAGTGCGCGATCTCTTAGGGTAGTACTGAACTGAGCTCGTTTGATAGCTTCATCGGTGATATTCTTAATACTCCACACAGCTTCACAGAGAAACCAATGCTGCTCAGGATATTAAGATCCATCCCCTCTAAAGGTGGGTAACCTCATCTTGTCCTCCATAGATATTCCTAGGTTTCCAGACTGAGTATGTGATGGACTAATAGTGACAGTGCTCTGATGACTTAGGTTACTCTGGTTACTTAAGGTTGCTGAAACAATAGGTAGAGTACCGGTACTTACTTCGATAGACGATGCAGTTCCTGAAGCTTCTGGTTCTTCTTGGTGAGGTTCCTCTGTCCTTGCAGATTTTGAATGCTCCTGGTCTGTCAGATCTTCCTCTTATCCACTGTAGAAACCCTTGTCCCTGGAGTTCTTAAACAGGTTCATGAGAGGAACTTCTCTGAACACTCTCCCACTGCGCGCATGTCCCACCGTTGTGTTGCTATCGCTATCCAAATTCTTGAACATTAGCCTTTTCGAATCCATCTAGCTACTATAACTTCAAGATGTTCTTCTCATGAAATAACATCTTGATCCTCAACTTCAGAAAATGTAAATTTTTTCCTCTGGGTCCCTTGAAGAAATATCTCTCGGCTTGGCTATATGACTCTACTCTGTCAACAACAAACTCGGTGATATAACCTCCATTGGCACTATCAAACTAGTTATCTACTACTCTTGACACGACGTTATCAACTCTCTTGACCTTCTTGATCAATGCCGACATCCAAACCACAGGTGGCCTAGATCTGATCTCAAATTGGGTATCATCTAACCTAACTATCCACTCATATATCTCCTGATGGATTCCTCCAAAGAAAATTTCGTGTATATCAGTAAAGATATATCTCTCCAACCAATCCTCTATACTAAGATTAGGGTTCTTATTATGGGATTCAACGAAGTCCTTTTCTTGATCTTCTATCCACTTCTGAATATCTGTCTTCGATGGAAACCACCTTGACATTCCCTCAAGAAGATTCACGTCCTGAAAACAAAACCATTTGTTGGCAGAGGGGCAGACCCGGGGTTCAGCTCCAAGAGTTCACCAACAAGCCCTAACTACTGGCCCTTTCGACAACACCTATGAAGCATATGCAGTCTCACTCGAAGTAGCTATGGGGGGGTTGTAGGACATAGATGTCTACAACCAAGGGGATATCAAGTGGATCCAATACAAAATCAATACATCATTCATATATCAATTACCAGTTCATATCTACTCCGCATAACTATCTATCAGATCTAACATAATAATGCAATAACGATATACCAAATGAAAAAGAACAGAGCATCAATCACACACAACACAAAATATACATGGTTCACCCTCTCTCTAGGGCTACGTCTACAAAACTGTGCTTTATAATATATTAAGATGAAGCATACAGTTCTCATCTGCACTCTTAGCTAGTAGATCTTCTTTCTTCTTCTCTCTATCCCTCCCCTTCCTACGCACCCAACTGCAGGACTTGATCTCCACACCCAGCTGAAGATCTTGAAATCCCATTAGGCTCTACACTCAACACTTCTCTCTCACACAATAATCCTCAATCGATCACACAATAACAAAGATAACAACAACAACAACCCATCCCAGGTCCTTTAGACCTCTATTTATACATTACAATATTTCTCGGATACCTTTAGGATAAAACCTAGGTGTCAAAACCTTAGATACCAAAACCCTAGGTGTCTAAAACCCTAGGTCAACTTGACCCGTGTATTCAAGGCTTTGCCAACCTGTCTTTCCTTCCTTCTCGCACAGTGTTCCAAAGCATCCAACGGTGGATTTTTCCTCTTGCTGAGTTGTCCATGATCCGTCTTTCTTGTTGATATTTCATCCTCGATCTCCTCATCCAACGACTTGCTTCCTTTTACTTCGCTCCATCTTTTCTACTCTTTTGCTCACTTCAACCCAGTAACAGTCACTTTGTCTTCCACACAGTTCGCATTTCGTCTTTTCTTCCTTGATCTTTGCTTGCTTCCATAACCAAGGGCCAACAAGGGCATTGTGAAAATGTGTGTCTCCAAATTGGTCAGTACCACATGAAATATCATATGTTTTCTATTGACATGGACGATTGTGACATTGTGTTGGGTGCAGAATGGCTAAGGACATTGGATCCCATGCTCATGGATTTTAAGGAATTAACCATGCAATTCGACTAGGAGGGCCTACAATATAAGTTCCAAGGAATCACCGCATGTTCCCTGAAGATCATCAGTTCCCATCACATGTAAAATCTTCTCAAAAAAGGTCATTCTGGCATTATTTCACAACTCCATTCCATTCAAGCCACTAAGACACCCTCTGTGCCACTGAACCTCCAATCCATCCTCTCTAAACATCAAGTGGTTTTTTCCACTCCCCAGGGACTCCCTCCTTCCTGTGGTGTTCATGATCATTCCATTCCCCTTGTCCTCAAAATCCTTCCTCCCAATATCCGTCCCTATCGTCATCCCTTTTCCCAAAAAAATGAAATTGAAAAAATTGTTCAAGAATTTCTCAACGTAGGTGTTATCCACCTTAGTATGAGCCCCTAATCTTATCCCGTGGTCATGGTCCTTAAGAAAGAAGGTTCTTGGTGCATGTGTCTTGACTTCCGTGCCCTCAACAAACTTACCATTAAAGACAAATTTCCCATTCCTGTCATTGATGACCTCTTGGATGAATTGAGTGGTGCCCAATTCTTTACTAAATTTGATCTTCCTTCTAGCTACCACCAGATACGTATGAACGAGGCAGACATTCCTAAAACTACATTTAGAACTCATGAGGTCCACTACGAGTTTTTGGTCATGCCCTTTGGCTTGTGTAATGCTCCCTCCACTTTCCAAAGCCTCATGAATTATGTCTTTCGTCCTTTTCTCCATCCTTTTGTCTTAGTTTTCTTTGATGATATCCTCATCTATAGTAAAACCTAGACAACCCATCTTATTCATGTGGATCGAGTTCTCCATCTACTCTCTCAACACCAAATTTTCCTCAAACAACCTAAATGTGCTTTTGACGCCTCATAGGTCGAGTACTTGGGTCATCTTGTTGGCAAGGCCGGTGTTAGGGTGGATCCTAAAAATATTGAAGCTATGCAAGATTGGCCTCACCCAAAGACTCTCAAAATATTGTGTGGATTTTTGGGTTTAACATGTTATTATCGCAAGTTTGTTAAGAATTATGGAAATATTGCGGCACCTCCACCATTTTCTTTTGATTCCTTTAATTCCATTTTAATTTTCTGCATCTCCACAATTTTTTTTTATCCTTGATCCATTTATTTGAGAAGAGTTATTCAAAGTTTTCCCATGTGGAGTAGAGTCTAGTATCTTCATCAAAGTTATTCAACCACTTATAAGATCCACCCAAAAATGAAAAAGCTACCCAAGAAGGACTCAAATCATTTTTCTTTATCATCTTCAACCATTCCTAGGGAATGATTTCATCTTTATCTTCATCTCCACTAAAGTTAGGTATTTCCATTGATTCTTAATTGAGGTCTTTGAAACCTTGATTTGGAGTTTGTCCTTATGGACAACCTTCCTTCAGTGGTATATCTAAAATCACAACCCTCCTAAGACTTAAATTTCGACTTGTATTACTTTGATATGTCTTCTCTGCAATGCCACAGGTCTGACCAAAATTTTATGTTCCAAGTAAAAGTGATGGTAGCTTTCCCAAAACTTTTTGATTTTTGGTCGTTTCTAGAGAGTGAATTTGTATAGAATTCCATGTGTCCAATATTTTATATACTATTGTAAATTTTTTACCCACCATACTATGGACTATTCTATTTTCAATGAAACTAGTTGCACTGAATTTGGATCCTCAGTAGATAATATATGATTGTTTTACCTAGAACACATGTTTAAGACTAGTTATAGGACTAGTCAAATAACCTTACCTTCCACAGATTATATCTAATAAATTAAAGAGACACAAACTATAAAATTTTTATCACGAGTACTTAGTTATTTCACCTCGGGTTATTGAAAAATTCATAGTTTGAAATGTCACCAAAAAAGTGCTATAGAGAAATCCCCAAAATAACTCATTTGAAACTGATTCCAGGGATAGGAAAACTCCCTGACTTCCATGGGATATATATATGAAAGTAAAATGATCCAAAACCTAAAATTTTTTCCAAGAGTACTTTGCTATGTTTTATCTGTATTTGGAAATTTTCACATTATGAAAATTTTCAGAAAAAAAAGTTATACGGAAATTTCCAAAATGACTTGTTTGAGACTGATTTTAGGGCTAGTAAAATTCCCTAACTTGTATAGGATGTATATCTGAAAGTAAAATGACCCAGAACCTAAAATTTTGACCAAGCTAATTTTCAGTATACTAGACATTTCTAGTCTAAAACTATGCATAAAAAAATTATAGTGAAAATTCCAATATAACTCACTTGAAGCAACAGAACCCTATGATCGATGCTTTGATACCAAATGTTATGAACCAAATGCTTAAAATATCAGAATAAACCAAAAGTACACACCATGTATATCAAAGTGAGAATGTAGAACAACTCCAATATCATTAAAAGAGATAAATTACATAATACTCATTAAATAATAGGAGAACCTCCTCCAAATACCCAATTGCATCCATCCATTACAATTCACCTGTCCTTAATAAAGAATACATGATCTCTATATATACCTATTCACACTTGCACATGATGCCCATTTACTATTAGTCCAAACCTATTACGTATGAATTTACAATTTACATGTACATTTATCCCCATATATTCCCCCCCTTAGGGTCATATCATATATATTTTACCCCACATATCGCCCCCTTGGGGTCATATCACAAGACCATAGTTGAAGAAGTGGATGCCTTGGATAAAAGTGAGGCTTGGAACTTAGTCGAGCTTTCCACTGGAACAAAAACTTATTGATAGAAAGTGGGCATTTCAGAAGAAGTTGAATGTATAAGGTAAAGTCTAGAAGTTCAAATCTCACCTAGTAGCAAGGAAATATTCCTAAGTGGAGGGAATTGAATTTGGTGAACATTTTCCTCATATTTCTTAAATTAAATTCTATTAGATTTATTTTGTTTGTAATTTTTGTTTTTTTATCTTGAAGTAAAGTAGATGAATGTGAATACATCATTCTTACATGGGGATCTTGAAGAAGAAATATATATGAAAAAAATAGAAGGTTTTGAGGTGAAAGGAAATAAAGGATTGGTTTGAAAGATAAATAAGTCCATGTGGGGATTATAACAACATCCAAGAATGTTGTACCAAGAGTTTCATACTTTTATATTGGGAGTTTGTTTCTCAAGAAGCAAATTTGATCACTTTGTGTATTCCAAACTAGTTGGTGATAATTTTATATATGTGGTCTTGTATGTTGATGATACATTGTTTATTGGAAACAACAAAAAAATCATCGAGTATGTCAAAACTTAGTTGTCTTCTAAGTTCGATATGAAAGATATATGTGCTGCAAAATTTATTTTGCACATGTAAATTAAAATATATTTGGAAAATTTGGTTTAATTAGAGGAAATATGTCAAGATAATAGTATAGTGGGTTAATATGCAAGAATGAAAAGCTCATAAGGTCCCTATTCCTATAAGTGTAATGTTAGATTTTGAAAATTAGCGTCCTAATACATAAGAAGAGGTAGATGAAATGTCCCTTTTTCCCTATGAAACTATTATTAGAAGTATGATGTATGTTATGGATTATATTAGAACAGAAATTTCCCATGCAGTGGTAGTTTTGAGTAGTATATGTCAAAACCAGGGAAGGAACATTGGATAGCTCCAAAGAGGGTCTTAAAATATTTTTGTGGCACTTCAAATTATGCATTTTTCTACTGAGGAAGACCTAGAACCCACAAAGAGATAGTTATGTATGGTTTCATTGATGCAAAATGGGTTGGGGATCTTGACCACAAAATATCTTTAATTGGTTATGTTTTTAACTTATGGGGTGGAGCAATCAATTAGATTAGTAAGAGGCAACCTATAGTCGCATTGTCAACAATATAAGTTAAGTACACGACAACAAACCATGGAAGTAAGGAAGTTGTATAGTTGTAAAGATTTTGTTTATGTATTTTTTTTGTTTAGAAATAAACAAAGATAAGTTGTGATAACTCAAGTGCATTTTTTCTAGCAATGAACCATGCTTATCATTCTATGACAAACAATATTGATTTGCAGTACCATTTTGTTATAGACAAGGTTGAACATAACTAAGTGTTGTTGGAGAAGGTTCATACCTTGAAGAATATTGTAGATCCATTGACAAAGTCTATTAGTACTAAGTGATTCTCTTGGTGTAGAGAATCAATGACCAATGCTACCTTGAAAATGTGACCTTATAAATCCCGGGCCCCATTTTTTTGCAAAGAAGAAAACAAGTGGGAGAATGTTGGACATGTGTTATAATATTTTCACATAAACTATGCATTCATGCTAGAGGTGTTCATTATAACATTTGGATTGTGCACTTATCCATGAGTATTAGCTAGGGTTTAGGGCCTTTTTTGTTTTTTTGGGTAACAGTTTTCTAACCCGTAAGAATCTAATCCAACCATTAAGGGATTAGGTTTGTAATCTAATTTGGGTTAGTTGATTAGGATTTTGGATGTTAAATAATACCTAATATTGTATTATGAATGATGAAGTTAATACAATGAATAAGATAGAGGTATACTTTTAGACAAGAGTTGATAGATCATACATAACAATACCTTCTTCTTTCATTCCTATACTTGCACAAATAGATGACTCATCCACTCCATGAGTCACATATCATCTCATAACATCCTTTTTGCTTATCTTGTAGCAAGATTTGTAGTCTTCACTCCATTTCTACCTTCAAGTCTATAGAGTCCTTGTTAACTCCTCATGCATGCTTATGGCATTCCTCACCTATCGACTTCATGCTTTATGTGAGAAACTTTGTTGAATTCCATTTTCAATCCATTCAAACTATGTAGTAGTTGAATATGAATATCTCTCTACTCTTATTAGACCTTTGTCAACCTTGCATCACCTACTCTGCAACCCTGCACTTCCCTTTGCAACACCTTGATGCTTCAACCAATTGCACAATATTGACTTGCTTCCCTATCTGATGGATCCTAGGATTAATATAGAACATACCCATACAATGCTCAATTGTGGAATCTTATCACTTTTCTAGAAATCCCTCACACAACACTCTTTGCTAGAGTGCTCCTTTGCTTATTAACAATGCCCTATTAATAAGTTTTCCCCTTTTTATTTTGTTAATATATTAGACTTAAAATGTTCATCTATACTTATGCATAAGAATTATCATGAGTTTCAATACTCTTCCTTACCCAACAATCACCCCTGCCACTCAACTCTATTACGTGAAAATGTTTCTCCAAATATTTGACATTATTTGGAAAAATATTCACATTGAGTATTTACATAGTTCATGGAATCCAATTCCACTTTATCCTGCAAATTTATGGAGAACCCGATGCTAACCTAGATAAATTAAACATTCTTTCATGTTTTCCTCTGGATTATTTTTCCAATGAATATACTCATGCTTCAATCTGATTTACGAGACATGAGTTATGGATTCCTGAAATTCCTATTATGCTCGATGGTGTACTTCAAGTTCACCATAAACCTTACTTCTGATTCCTTGAGGATACTTTGGGTCAAAAATAAATTCTATGTGGATATATAGATTCTCCTATCCAATAAATTTCTAATGACTACTTTCTTGCTCAATTCTGAGTACTGAAAATAAAGTTATAGTCAATCGAATATTGACAATTTACCCCTTTTTTTTCACCTTTCTCCCAAGTGAAAAACAATATCAAGCACCAAATTTTTCCACTTACAAAGGTAAATATATTGGGAACCAAGGAAACTTTTCTATTTGACATAGATATTAATAGTGACACTAAATTCACAACAACTCTTCTATTTTCAAACTAATGTTCCAGTAAAAAACTGCAACAATCTGGAAATGACAACTTCACCCCTCATTTAGAGTCACACCATTTCCTAAAATGGTATGATTTATGCAAATTAAATTAATCCACTTTGTTCCCACCTAATCTTTATTTATGAAAATGCACATCTTATTATTATTTTCTTTATAAATATTTTATTTTCACTCTTTATGCACGTACCAATATTTCACTTTAATAACCGTAACAATCACTCAAAATGTACATATTATTATACTAATAATACTATGTAGATGTAGGTGTTTCATGTGTATCCATTGTGAGTAAATATTGCACCCACACTACTAAACAAGCACAATGAAGCTTATACTTCTAGATGCCATTGATTATATTTCCTAAAATTCCTAATATGTAGCGTACACACACAATCATGCATGAGATCATTCCACTCACATGGTCCACATACTTCCTTCATCTTCACACTCATTTAAAATCATACCATTTCTTAAAATGGTATGATTTATGCAAATTAAATTAATCCACTTTGTTCCCACCTAATCTTTATTTATGCAAATGCACATCTTATTATTATTTTCTTTATAAATAATTTATTTTCACTTATTTATTTATGCGGGTACCAAAATTTCACTTTAATAAGCGTAACATTCACTCAAAATGTACATATTATTATACTAATAACACTATGTAGATGCAGGTGTTTCATGTGTAGTCATCATCAGTAAATCTTTCACCCACACTACTAAACAAGCATATTGAAGCTTATACTTCTAGATTCCATTGATTATATTTCCTAAAATGTCTAATATGTAGCATGCACACACAATCGTGCATGTGATCATTCCACTCACGTGGTTCACTTACTTCCTTCATCTTCACACTCAGTTAGAATCATACCATTAGAAACCATGAGGTTATTGCCCCTAATATTTAAATGGTCTCACTTGTGATGACAAAAATCCCCTTGCTACAACTAGTATTCTTAATATCCATATGAGGGTGTTTCATGTATGGTCATCATGAGTAAATATTGCACCTGCACTACTAAAACAAATGTAGTGAATCTTATACTTATACATTCTCTTGATTATATTTCTTGGAATTCCTAATATGCAACATGCATCCACAATCATACATGAGATCATTCCTCGCACATGGTTSATTTATTTCCTTTGTCTTCCACACTCTTTTAGAATCATACCATTAGAAACCACAAGGTTATCACCCTTATTCCTTGAATGGTCTCATTTGTGATGACACATCTCTCTCTGCTACAACTAGTATATGAGTCATTCGTCATGGTTTATCATTGATCCAGGTGGATATTGGTGGCCACCCAACTATTCCAACTGGCTACTCTTGTCAGTTTTTAGTGCAACACGTTCTTCTGTACTTCTTTGTAATTGTGGGTTCTACACTTCCGTGGTTGTCTAAATCCCTACACATATTCCAGGTGGATACTGATGGCCTCCCACCTAATCCAACTAGCTTATTTTGTATGTTTTCATGTCAACACATCTTGTTGTACTTCCAGAGTCGTTTTGGGGCCCTAAACAATTTATTTTTGGCTTGACATAGTTAGAGTATAGACAAAGTTAGAGTTTGATGGCGTAATTTGTAGTTCTCAAAAAGACCTTTGCAACGGGCTATCACGTGCCTAAAACAAAGTTCTTATGCAAAAGTTACGACCCCAGGAAGTTAATGTACTAACTTACCCAAACGAGGCCTACATGACTTTTGGCGTTTCATCTCCTAGGGTTAAGTTTTTGGATGTATAGGGTTTTGGCATTCATGTTTATCATAAAAAGGTCTTCAGAGCCTCATTGTAATCATATTCTTGTGAATGAGCGTAGCCATCACATCTCTTCTCAGACATAAAGCTGGCACCATTCTAGCGAGTCTTACACTTTGTATTTTTACAGTCTCTTTACAATTCTATCATTAATAGAAATAAATTATTGTTGCAGTTCTCTGTTTCTGGAAATTTGCATGAGTATTTCATTGTAATATATTTTCTTTCATTTCGTTCCTAAAATAATCTGTATCAGTGGTATCAGAGCAGGCTTCTCTTCATCGTTTTTTAGTGCATGTCCCCGACGAGGTCCGAGTATATCCAGTTGGTTCTTGAGTTTGTCTCTCTTGAGGACAATCACCCTCGCACGCCCAAGAAACCCTCGATGGTGGCAAAAAATAAAATGGTGGATCAGAAGATTCTATTAAATTGTTGGTTGAGCTAGTTCTCGCGCGACAGAGGGACGAAATGATGGATAATTTTGCACACATTCTTCAAAACTTGTCTATAGAAACATGTGCATCTTCATCAAGCAACCATTTTAGAGGAAAATCTCCCTTCAAGGTACAAGTTAATTTTTATATTCCCATATTTGAAGGTGAGATAGATGCGGATGCCCTAGAAAAATGGTTAAATCTATTAGAAGGTTATTTCTCTGTTCAAAATTTTTCCGACAAGGAGAAGATCATGTTTGCACTCCTCAAGGCTCTCCCCCATGTAAAATATTGGTGGGAAACTTTCTGGGAGAAAAGTTCCACAAAGGAATTTGGAATATATGGGGATGATCCCACTTGGGATTTTTTTGTGGATGCGGTCAAAGAACAATACTATCCTGTTGATAACTATGAATACCAGTACATGAGATGGACCACACTATGGAAAGAGAAGATCCAAACAGTGTTGGAGTTAACAAATAATTTCCATACCTTGCACACCAAGATGGGTATCAAAGACTCCGAGCGACATCTAGTTCTAAAATACCGTGGGACTCTGCATAAGTACATCCAAAGCAAAATGGATTTCCTAAACATCTCATCATTGGGAGCTGCCTATCGAAATGATGTCAAAATCAGGTAGACATTTAGGCACCAGAACAAATGGGAATTCAGGTCTACAAATCTGCAACAACCAAAGCATGGTAAAGATGACCCTAACCAATAGCCTCTAGACCACCATTCCAAGACACAAGACAAAAGGGGTAAAGTAAAGACGAAGAATGACACTAGGAAGTGGTGTGACTTCCAGAAAATCCCCTGGCAGAACACCGATGAATGTTGCTTGAAATAGTCATTGGTGACCGAAGTCAACGACACAGAGCCAAACCTTGATTCGAAATCTGATCCAAAAAATATTGAAAATAGGCACATCATTGATGTAGACCCCACTACTACTGTTGCGACCACAATGATTCAACTAGAAGAACTAGTAGATCCTGAAGAGGGGGAGAACCTCTTCCATTCACAGATGTGGGTGAAGATGACCCCATTGCATTTCGTTGTTGACAACGATACTCAGAAGAAACTCATCTCAACTAAGGTCATCAAACATTTGGGGTTGTCAAAAACACCACACCCGCAACCATATAACATCGGGTGGCTTCACCAGGGACGCGATCTTCACATCATCCAGAAGTGTCTCCTGTATTATGGCATCCATCCCTTCAAGGATGAGGTAGTGTGTGATATTTTTCCTCTTGATGTCTGTGATGTTGTTTTGGGCCAACCATA
>ML836019.1:37313-47521 GCA_009831015.1 Picea engelmannii
CTTGATTCTTTTGTCAAGGATTACATCTCCCTACAACTTGTCTAAGTACTCAAGAGAAAAATCATCAACTCTCAGAACCTGAACACCTTTATATTTATCCATAATCATAGGAGGCTCACAAAGTTTCAAATTTTCAACATTCAACACTGAATACATTTGCATATAATATGGGCGATCTAAACTAAAGGCATTAGTACCAATCTTATCCAAAATTTCAAATGGACCATACTAGATTGGTTTGATATTTTTACCTTCACCCTTCATTATGTCCTTATTGATATGTAACCATACTTGACACCAACTTGGAACTGATGATCAACCCGATGCTTTTCATGCCTTTCCTTGTACTTGTCTTGGTTCTTCTTCAATTGTTTATGTACTACCTGATGTACCTATTAGATATTTTGAATGCCCCTCTTAGCTTTGTTGGTGTAACATCCCCAACATCCAACTGGGCTATGCCACGTAAATGTTTTTGAACTATATGCAAATTAAGACATATACACATAGAAACTCTTGCAGAACTTTATATATAAAACTTAAAACAGACAAATACATTCTGTAACTGCACAGATTCATACGAAAATAATAGTAAACATATACATACAACATAGACATGAAATACCCATAAATATAAAGACAAGTATAAGCCACACACAGGAAAAACCCATAAAAATAAACACATAAATAATAATGCAACATGTAATTTAACACACAATTGAGACTTATCTTGGTAACAATATCACCAACTGCGTGCAGGCCTTCCACAAACCTCCCAGCCTTAGACCATGCTACTCATCACTCTTAGCATAGGGTCACCCCTGAGATGTGACTAAACTCCACCCGGGTAAAGGGATTCCTAACCAGGCTAATGTATCTCAGACAATAGGAAAGACTTTGTCATAGGTTCCAAATCAAACTAATATCCTATAGTCCCTCATTCCCCACATGTTTTTCCCACATCAGGAAGTGTGCCCCTTCTCCGCTCAACAATATTTTGGCTGCCCCACTTCCTTTCTGGGCTTCAACAACAGGCTGAACAAGATGTTTGAGAGCCCTGTAGCTTCAGTTTAGCACCTTCAGGAATCAATTCCCAACAATCCTCTCACCTATAGAGATTTTCTCCCTAGCCTGAAAACCTACCTCTTCAATATCCCACGAGCCTGACAACCCACTTCTTCAGTCCAACTCCTAAGCTAACTAGGTACAAATATAGGTATGGGTACAGATATAGGTACAGTGACAGGAAGGTACATATATAGTTACAGGTACAAGTGAATGAATGTACAGAGGACATCTTAATGAGTGAGTGAATAATCATGGAATGAATGAATGGCCCCAAAATGAACTAATTCTAAGATATATGTATGCATGTTTCCAAGTTGACACTTGTCATGTTCAAATCTAGTTTGGTCCACTTGTCCCCATCCTTAAAACTTAGGATACAATAATTATCCAAACTTTATACTTTAAGGAATATGAATATAATATTCCTTTTGGGCTTAAGCTCCCTAGCTTAGCCCCTTATCCTTAACTTTTAGGCCCCCCTTTCCCTAACTAGTGGAGTTTAGTCCCCCATACTCTTTTATCGTGGTCAATATACACACAACGATGTATTATATTAATGATAAGACATATACAAAAATAGGCTCACTGGCCTTTAGCATCTAGGCTCTTTGGCCTAATTCCACACATAAGCCTCCTAGCTTATAATAACTGGCTCACTAGCCTATAAAACACAACATATACACAAAGGCTCGCTGGCCTAAAAATCGTGCGCACTTAAGTTTGTTGCGCGCGGTATCCTGGAATGGGCACACTTCATCATTTTGGTGAACAATACATGTGCGTACTCTACCATGGAAGGTGCATACAAAAAATGATATCAAACAACTCACCAGCTTAAATACATTTCCATTTACATTTACAATTGGGGTTCAGCCTAGGGGTATTACAATCTCCTCCCCTTATTTATGCACTGTCCTTAGTGCATTATGTACACATATACAACCAAAATTTCAAAAATTCTAAAAAATATGCGGGTATTCTACCCACATTGCATCCTCATGCTCCCAAGTAGCATCATTAGGACCATACAAGGTCCATTGGATATTTACAAACCCTATGGCCCGATTCTAGAGTTGTTTGATTTTCTGGTCCAAAATGCGTACCAGATGCACTTGGAAAGCACCTTCTTGCTCCACGTGAATCACATTCCAATTAATTACATGATTAACATCAGGTATATATTTCTTGAGAAATGATACATGGAATACATTATGAAAATACATAGATGCAGATAATGCAATCATATAAGCTACTGGACCAATCCTTTCTAAGATTTCAAATGGTCCACAATATCTAGCTGCCAACTTGGAACAGTTTCCCAACTTTAGTGAACTTTTGTTGGCCTTAACCTTCAAGAATACATGATCACCCACTTTAAACTCCCTGTGAGTTCTACCCCTGTCAACACAGTTTTTCTTCCTGTCTTGGGAAGCCTTTAAATTCTGTTTAATTTTCAACATTTTCTCTTCGATTTCCCTGAGTAATTCTGGCCCAACTATTGCGCTATTTGCTGGCTTGTCCCAACTTACCGACATGTTGCACTTTCTTCCATAAAGTGCCTCAAATGGGCTCATCTTTAGAGAGGCTTGTTATCCATTGTTATAAGAAAAATCTAATAAGTGTAGGTAGTCTTCCCATTTTGATGGTTTATCCATCACATACATCCTCAACATATCTTCAATCACTTGATTCACCCTCTATGTTTGTCCATTTGATTCTGGATGATAAGCTGTGCTAAAATTCAAATTTGTTCCAAATCCCTTGAATAATCCCTTCCAAAAATTTGATGTAAAATTTGGATCTCTGTCAGACACAATTGTCTTGGTTATACCATGTAATCGATAAATTTTTCTCATGTAAACATCAACAATGTTGTTTGCCTTGTGAGTGAGCTTTACTGGAATAAAATGGGCAGCTTTAGTAAGCTTATCCACCACTACCATAATAGAATCATGCTTCTTGTTTGTTCTGGGAAGTTTTGTGATGAAATCCATTGCTATAACTTCCCATTTCCACTCAGGAATGGGTAATGGATGTAGCAAACCAGCTGGGTGTCTATGCTCAACCTTTACCTTTTGACACTCCAAACATTTGGCAATAAAATCAACAACTTCTTTCTTCATGCTTGGCCAATAATATTGGCTCTTGACAACTGCAGTAATTTTCTGATAACCTAGGTTCCCAGCATAAGGTACATTATGAATTTCTCTCAATATCAGATTTTTCAATTCCTGGGAATTTGGTACATAAATTTCGCCCCTGTATATGAGAATTTCATCATTTTCTAGCTTATAGTCTTCAATTTTCTGCTACAAAATACCTTGCTGTAATTTTTCCACTAACTCCTTGTATTGCAAATTTGGTTTTGCAGCCTCCAATTTTTTTTCTTTCAAATCTGATTGGTACATGCTAATGGCTGTAGCAGGCAACTCATGCACTTTTTTTCTGAGTGCATCAACCACTTTGTTCTCTTTCCCCTTGATACATGTTATATCAAAGTTGTTACACATCAACATTACTCACTTTGATAAGTGTCGCAAGTGTCGCATGTTCCTCACAACTGTCGCAAGTGTCGCATGTTGTTCACAAGTGTCGCAAATGTCAAACAAAGCATATTGCCATGATGACGACACCAAGGAGACACTTAGAATACCTCAAACACCTGATTTGAGGAAAGAGAATGGATAACTGAAGTCAAGTATCTCTTGTCACCTGAAAAGATCTCTCAAACTAGAGTTTTAGAAAGGGAGCGCTCCCCTACATCACCCTTAGGTGTGCTGACGCTCCCCTATAAGGTCATAGGGAGCGTTATAACACTAAACCACCCCTCTGAAGGAGCGCTACAAGTATTTGAAGAGTTGGCGCTCCCCTTGAGCCTACTAGGGAGCGTTATAGCACCCTGATGCCCCTTTTGAGGGAGTAGTATCTAATCTGGGCAGTAGTTGATCTGTTGAGGAGAATAAGGGGAGGATCTTTCAAGTTTGGAAGGCAGTTGCATTTGATTTCCTGGTTCAATCATGATCTTAGGAGAAGATCCCTGATCTAAGGAGGGAATTCCTCAACCTACCCTAAAGATACCTCAAGAGGTTAAGCCTCTCTTAACCTATATAAGCAGGCTCTATGATGGTGGAAAGGGGGAAGAATTGCAAGCATGAAACCTATGATCTCATAGGAAACACACAGTGAACTGGAGGAGAGTAATCAGTGAAGCTACTATCATCCAGGTCGTGGATCTTTTGAGCAAGGGTTAGACAAAGGGGACTTGATGAAGCTGTCGCATTCACATCCATGGTTGTAAGTTACTTCTGTCATTGTTCTCATCAATATGACACGCTTGGCCTGTTTCTTTATAGTTTGCGTTTAATCTTACATGAACTTATCGTTGATAGATAGATCTATTTTCGAGCTAATATCAATAGAGTAGGAAGTGGTTGTACTATTGTTTGTCTATAGGGCTCATTGAGGAGTGAAATATCGGAGCTCAACTCGGAGCGTGCAAGGACAAACGTCGGTAAAAATGTACACCTGTTCTCCTTCCTCCTCATGCATTAGTTTGTATAGATCTGAAAGGAAGTCAGTGTCCACGTTAAGCGTCTTCTGTCTTAAGAGTTAAGAGTCTAGCTCTCAAGAGGAGATATACCTATCCATAGGGAGATTTTCCTTCAACAGAAACTGGCGACTCCACTGGGGAGCCTCAAATCAAAACCTTTTTGTTTTTTATTTCTCCTCATAGACCTTGTCTCACCCCTTTTTTGATTGATTTCATGAGCTGATTGACTCCCTATCCCATCACACTCAGCTTGATTGACAAGACGAGACTGCAATTTTTGGTTTTTTTGACATTTTTAGGAGCTTTTTGAACCTGACACCCCTGTGGCTATGTTAACAGAGCGCCAACGTTCCCTGACTGTCTTACACAGAGCACTATAATGCTTGGTGCCCTTTACACCAGAGCGCCAACCCTCTTTTGGCCAAAAACCTTTCCAAAATTGCTTTTTTCAAGGTCTAACCTCTGTGTTTCACTTGCTGAGCCTCTCTGTGAGTCAATGCTTCTTCCCATTCAACTTCGAAATCCTTCCTTCCAAGGAACAAATACCTTGCTATTTAGATTTTGTAGCCTTCTTCACTATTGTTGAGATTTTCTGTTGTTTGGAGTTTGAAACCAATGCACTGTCTTTCTCTCCTTTTTGACTGAGCGAGAAACTTTGGTGAAGGACATCAGAGGCCTACGAATCTCTCCATTTGGTTTTAGTTAAGGTCATTTTTCTTCGACATTTCTTTTGGTGTGAAGTTCTTGATTTTTCTTTGTTTTTTCTTTTCTTTTGCTTCTTGTTTTTTATCACAACGAGAGGGTGTATTGTTTGTACAAAACCTGCTTGTGTTTGTCTGAGTTTCCTGGATCCAAAAAGATAATTGGTAGGAAAAGAGTTGTTTTGAATTAATCATTATTCACATACAAACAATAAAGAGACATCTTCATGATTGATTTTTCATATCAGAAGGCATTTCCAAAAGTTTTAGCACCACATCGGATTTGATTGAAGAAAATTTGTTTGAGGATATTCCTTATTAGTGCTTGTTAGTGAAAGGAAATCTCTCTCTCTCCCTTAAATAGATATTCATCTAAAAGAAATGACTGCTTATCATCTTTGATACATTTTTGGGGACTGAGTCGTCACTCCATCCGTTTCACTTCCATGCACCCCTTTTGAGTAAAGAACAACTATAAAATGAACGCTAATTAAAAACTATCTAGAAAATTTTCTTTTCTAGGATCCTCCACCAACAGTAGACTAGGATTAGTACTTTGGATTAGGCTATGAGCATAACTCTCCAAAGTTTCCAAAACAAACATTAGCATCCTGAGATAGGGAGAGTCAAATCCAATTGTTTGTCACATATTGACAATGACGGGGATATTGGGACGAGGGGTTTATGTTAATCACATTGCAATGACAGGTCATTTAAGTAAAAAGTGGCAATGTGATGAACATAAATGACATATGTTCATCATATGTCGAATGACTATTTGATGAAAATAAATGGCGTATGTTAATTACATAGCGATGACAGGACATTTATTTTGATGACGGGGCGATGTTCATCACAGAGTGATGACATGACACATTATTACGACAAGATATTTGTGTCATGGATGGTGAGGATATGTTCATCACATTAGGACGACGAGGCTGTGTTCATCACATTGCAACAATATGGTTATGTTCATCACATCGTGATGACGAGGTTATGTTTGTCACATTGCGAAAATATGGTTATGGGTAGTCATGTTCATCACATTGCGACAATATGGTTATATTCATCAAATTGCGACAATATGGTTATGACAAGACATGCTCGTCACATTGTGAAAATATTGTTATGTTCACTCATGTTCATCACATCGCGACAATATCATTGTGTTCGTCACATTGTGACAATATGGTTATGGCCAGTCATGTTCAACCATTGTCAACCATGACCAACCATAGTCAACCATGGTCATGGTCAATCAAGGTCAACCATAGTTATGTTCATCACATTAAGACAATATGGTTATGTTCATCACATCATATGTTCAATGTATAAGGCTAGGTTCGTCACATTGCGACAATATGGTTATGTTCGTCACATTGCGATGACAAGCCTATGTTCGTCACATTGGGAGGGTAGCATATTTGCATGACATTATGATGACTGGATATTTGCATCACATTGCAAAGACAGTGATAAGTTCATAACATTGCGACAATAGGATAATGTTTGTCACATATTGATGATGATAGGGATAGTGCGATGATGGGGCTATGTTCATCACATTGCCACGCCATGAAATTTAAGTAAAAAGTAGTTATGTTATGAACATAAATATCGTATGTTCATCGTATGTCATATGGCTATGTGATGAACATGAATGTCGTATGTTCATCATATTGCGACAACAAGACATTTACTGTGACGATGGGGCTATGTTCATCACTTTACGATGACAAGACATTGTTTTCCACCTTATGATGACAATATATTTTCATAACATTGCGACAAGGAGGCTATTTTCATCATTTTGCGATGACAATGCTATGTTTTACTTATCTTAAGTGAATTTTATGCAACCAATTTCAAGTTAATTATATGTTCTTTTAATATAATAAAATTTGAAATTTAATAAATTATATCAACATTTTCATTGTTCAATTTTATAAAAATGTATGTAGTAATATATATGTTATAGATATATTTAATTTTGAAATTATGTCAAACATTTTTAATATCTAATTAAATGTATGTAGTAATTGACTTATCCTAAATGAAGTTTATGCACCAAATTTCAAGTTTATTATATTTTCTTTTCATATAGTAAAATTTGATATTTAATAATTTTATAAAAAATTAGATTTAAATATATAATAAAGAGATTAAAGAAAAATACAATAAATATTAACTTTCTTATAATAATAATAATAATAATAATAATAATTTATTTTTAAGGTCATGACCAAGCCACACCAAATTGGTGTATGAGACCCTCTTGTTTGTGGGACAAGGGACCCCCCTCTGCCCAACGATTTGACTAGTAAAGTCTATGGAGGTATACATACCCCACCCCCCTTTGGGTTTGAACTTATGACCTCTTAAGAAGAAACACTATACTATCTGGAGATTATTCCCACATCAATTAAAGTAATGAGCATTTATTATCAATACAAAAAAAAGTCGTCATTATCAAATATGAAATGTTTAAAATATTTTATTAAATGCCTATGTTATTATTAATTTAATATTAATAATAGTAATTCTAACTTTACCAATAATTAATGTATTAATAATACATACATTAACCCTAACTCTAATAACCCTAACTTTATTAGTAATAATATTATTAAAAACCTTAACCTTAAAACCATTAAATCTACTAAATTTATTTTATTAATAAATTTTATTAATATATTAATTTAAGAAGCGGTTTATTTTATTAATAAACTTTATTAATATTCATTAATTTATTGAAGAAGAGTTACTCTCACTGCCATTTCATTTCTTGAATACAAACCGATTAATTTACAAAACTGTTTATTTTATTAATGATATTTATTACTACTGTGAAAAAACAAAATTCATTAATAGACTCGACTGGAGAGTTACTCTCACAACCATTTCTTGAATACAAACAGATTGCAAAAAAGACGAATGAACTTGGCCAAACTTTGGCAAAAAAGACGAATGAACTTGTGTTTATCGAGGCTGAGGTTGGGCATGTAGTCATAAACGATGAACAATTGCGATGAACAACTGCTTGTGCCTCCTGCAGCGCCCACGGAGCTGAACAAGGTTCTGGTGCTGCAGGCGCCCCATGCTTGATAAAAGTTTAACGGGCAGAGGAAGCGAACCGATCAATATGGTAGCTGGGGTAGTTCGTAGCTGTATGGGAGATGTGGCCAAACGTGGCATAAATGTAAAAAAGATAAAAGGTTAATGGGCAGAGGAAGCGAACAAACCAACATGGTAGGTGGGGCAGTTTGTAGTTGTATGAGAGATGTGGTCAAAAGTCACGGAAATGTAAAAAAGATAAAAGGTTAATGTCGAAGTAAATATTTAATGTGAAGTAAGTTTGTTAATTATATAAATATGATAATTAAATGATCAAAGAGTAATTTCTTAATATGATTAAGTAAGTGTGAAAAGTAAATATGTTAACGTATGTATTTATAAATGTTAGGAAGCTATGAAGATTAAATTTTATTCATTGATTTAGGAGGACAACTAAGAATATGCCAACATCTTTAAATGCTAGCCATTAGATTAAGATTTTAGATTAAAAGATCATTAAATGTGTCCATTTCCAATAGGTGTATGCCTTTCCGTGTAATTAGCTACTCTGGAAAAATAAGGCATTATCTACATGTTCTATGAAATGTTTTTTTTCATCTAAATTTAGCTATATAAATTTACATGAATCATTATTTTTTTGTTTGTTCAATATCTATTTCTGAATGTAAAAATGAATTCAGCATGTGAAAAACCTCTGGGACACTAGAATTATACATAAATAATCACTCAAATCTACTAATCTAACAATTTCGAACAAATATCCCCGAAAAAAATAGTTATTTCTTAAAAAGTTTGTCCTATTGCTAAAAATAATAATATAACCAATTAAACTCAATTTTAAACAGTATCAAAAACTAACTTCAGCATAAATAATATTAATAAAAAATTCAATAGTCCTTAACCTTTCTTTATATATATATATATATATATATATATATATATATATATATATATATATATATATATATATATAATATCCTATTATCAAATAATAAAATAAAATACTAATTAATTACGCCGATAGGCGTCCCCCCTATTGGAATCGATGGTTTAATGAGTCTTTTAATCACAAATTCCAATCATATGGTCCAAATAAATGAATAGGATTTAATGTTCTTAACTTCCTTGCATTTATGAATGCGTCTGTTTCTTTGTTTACTTTTTCACATTTACTTAATCTGATTAAAAAATTACTGCTCTATCCATTGATTGCCACGTTTAATAATTAATTTGTATAATCAACCTCATTGCCACGTTCCAGTAATTAGCATAGACCAAACATTTATGGATGTGAAGCATTTATGGATGTGAAAGGTTTCAATGTTTGACATTCTTTACAGTTAACAACACAGCCGTAATTCCTTTTACTTAAGAGTTGCCACGTTCAATTTAGGGTTGACATGTTAGTTAATGAGATCCCTGTTAGAATATATAGGATGGTGTGCTCGTTTTACCACGACGATACCCTCGTCTCCCAACCACAGGCCGAAGCCTCCCTCCGATCACCTTAACCTTGACCTGAGAATTCCTCCGGAAGCAAACCCTAGGCTAGATAGCCAAACAAAGAGCATCGCATCTCTCCCCAAGGATAGCGCATCACAAAAAGCTGATCAGATAGTCCAAACCCTAGCCAAGAGATATCCAAGCCAAATACTGAAACTTGCTGCAGCTGCACCTGCACCTGCAACCCTCCTCCAAACCTGCGCACCAGCTACACCTGCAGTGCGCACCAACTGGGAAAACTGCAGTCCTGAGATGTGACAAATGAGAAACTGGCGCCCTGTATTTATAGTAATCCTGCCAGTTTACTG
>ML836019.1:62675-79330 GCA_009831015.1 Picea engelmannii
CATATGCCATCTCAGTGCGCGATCTCTTAGGGTAGTACTGAACTGAGCTCGTTTGACAGCTTCATCGATGATATTCTTAATACTCCACACAGCTTTGCAGAGAAACCAATGCTGCTCAGGATATTAAGATCCATCCCCTCTAAAGGTGGGTAACCTCATCTTGTCCTCCATAGATACTCCTATGTTTCCAGACTGAGTATGTGATGGACTAATAGTGATAGTGCTCTGATGACTTAGGTTACTCTGGTTACTTAAGGTTGCTGAAACAATAGGAAGAGTACCAGTACTTACTTCGATAGATGACGCAGTTCCTGAAGCTTCTGGTTCTTCTTGGCGAGGTTCCTCTGTCCTAGCGGATTCTGAATGCTCCTCGTCTGTCATATCTTCCTCTTCTTCACTGTAGAAACCCTCGTCCCTGCAGTGCTTAAATAGGTTCACGAGAGGAACTTCTCTGAACACTCTCCCACTGCGCGCATGTCCAGCCTTTGTGTCGCTATCGCTGTCCAAATTCTTGAACATTAGCCTTTTCGAATCCATCTAGCTACTGTAACTTCAATATGTTCTTCTCATGCAATAGCATCTTGATCCTCAACTTCAGAAAATGTAAAAATTTTCTTTTGGGTCCCTTGAAGAAATATCTCTCGGCTTGGCTATATGACTCTACTCTGTCAACAACAAAATCAGTGATATAACCTCCATTGGCACTATCAAAACAGTTATCTACTACTCTTGACATGACGTTATCAACTCTCTTGACCTTCTAGATCAACGCCGACATCCAAACCACAAGTGGCCTAGATATGATCTCAAATTGGGTATCTTCTAACCTAACTATCCACTCATATATCTCCTGATGGATTCCTCCAAAGAAAATTTCGTGTATATCAGTAAAGATATATCTCTCCAACCAATCCTCTATACTAAGATTAGGGTTCTTATTATGGGCTTCAACGAAGTCCTTTTCTTGATATTCTATCCACTTCTGAATATCTGTCTTCGATGGAAACCACCTTGACATTCCCTCAAGAAGATTCTCGTCCCGACAACAAAACCATTTGTTGGCACAGGGGCAGACTCGGGGTTCAGCTCCAAGAGTGCACCAACAAGCCCTAACTATTGGTGCTTTCGGAAACACCTACGAAGCATATGCAGTCTCACTCTAAGTAGCTATGGGGGGGTTGTAGGACATAGATGTCTACAACCAAGGGGATATCAAGTGGATCCAATAAAAAATCAATACATCATTCATATATCAATTACCAGTTCATATCTACTCCGCAGAACTATCTATCAGATCTAACATAGTAATGCAATAACGATATACCAAATGACAAAGAATAGAGCATCAATCACACACAACACAAAATATACATGGTTCACCCTCTCTCTAGGGCCACATTTACAGAACTGTGCTTTATAATATATTAAGATGAAGCATACAGTTCTAATCTGTGCTCTTAGCTAGTAGATCTTCTTTCTTCTTCTCTCTATCCCTCCCCTTCCTACGCACCCAACTGCAGGACTTGATCTCCACACCCAGCTAAAGATCTTGAAATCCCATAAGGCTCTACACTCAACACTTCTCTCTCACACAATAATCCTCAATCGATCACACAATAACAAAGATAACAACAACAACAACCCATCCCAGGTCCTTTAGATCTCTATTTATACATTACAATATTTCTCGGACACCTTTAGGATAAAACCTAGGTGTCAAAACCCTAGATACCAAAACCCTAGATGTCTAAAACCCTAGGTCAACTTGACCCATGTATTCAGGGCTTTGCCATCCTGTCTTTCCTTCCTTCTCGCGCAGTGTTCCAAAGAATCCAACAATGGATTTTTCCTCTTGTTGAGTTGTCCATGATTCGTCTTTCTTGCTGATCTTTCATCCTCGATCTCCTCGTTCAACGACTTGTTTCCGTTTACTTCACTCCATCTTTTCTTCTCTTTTGCTCACTTTGACCCAGTAATAGTCACTATGTCTTCCGCGTAGTTCACATTTCGTCTTTTCTTCCTTGATCTTTGCTTGCTTCCATAACCAAGGGCCAACAAGGGCATTGTGAAAATGTGTGTCTCCAAATTGGTCAGTACCACATGAAATATCATATGTTTGCTATTGACATGGATAATTGTGACATTGTGTTGGGTGCATAATGGCTAAGGACATTGGGTCTCATGCTCATGGATTTTAAGGAATTGATCCGAAATCGGATCCAGAAGCCTGACAGGGCTTGAAAAATGATAAAAAATGAAAGTGCTCAAAATCCGACGAAACCAACGCCATTGCATCCATCTCATCTTCCTGATTCTAGTGGTATATTTACTTTGTCAAACGGGCTCCGTATGAGCAAGATATCACATTCTGTCCGAAAATCCAAACAGGGAAAAAAAGGGATGACTGTATAGTCCGTACAGTCCACGTGTCATGCTGACTGTGCAGACCGTATGGTCTGTACAGCTGACGTGACAATCCCAGAAGGTGACACATGGCAGCTCCAGGAAGTGACACGTGGCAGGCAGATTTCGACGTATGGGTGTACAACTGGACCTATCCGAAGGTGACAGGTGTCACCACTGTAAGGGTGACACGTGGCACGGATGACGTCAGCAGCTGACGTGGAAGGCTGATAGAGTAGTACGATAGGGATGACGTGGTAAGGCGGCATGACAGTATGACAGATGACATGGCATGCATGTGGGCCAATCAACGATTGACGCGTGTCAGTTTTGTGGTTGGTTGTTAAGGTGCCATGTGGCCCAGTCATGGGCTGCCACGTGGCACCCCGTGATTGGCTGTTGTGTTTGTGTAAAATAACATGGCATGGCCGGGGGTCGAACCCGCGACCTCCCCGGTGGGCAACGGTCTGGCAGGGCTGGGCTAGCCGCCCGCCCGAAAAGTGGTTCTTGTAATGTATATGGCATAAAATATATTTGAATTTGTTTAAAGGTTGAAACGGCGAGGGGAAAGGGCCGGGGCTTAGCCCCAACCCTCGGCACAAATGTGTGTTATATGACCACCACATAAAAATGGGAGGACGGGAGTACGGGATAAGGGCTTAACCCTAGTCACACACCACAATACGTAACCACCGCCATATGACCCGGCTATAATCCAATCAAATGTGCGCGGTTACAAACAGTTAGGCCCGTGGCCCTATTTATATGCCACAAGACCGGGAGTTAGCAAGAAAAGGGGGCCAGCGCACAACCCTTTGGGCTGGCGCTCGACCACATGGTCCATATGACCCTGCCAAGGGGGCGCGCCCCGGGCGAAGGGGGCCTAATGCCCAATTTTAACTATAAAGTGGCTTTTATGCCTATATTTTGGGTTTTTTATTGTTAATTAGCCTATTTTTAATGATTTTCCCCATTTTTTTGGGAGATATTGGGCATTTATGGAGCCTAAATTTTAGGGGGAAGTTGGAGATGAGCAACCAACTTCCAAGATATATAATCAAGGCCTGTTTGAGGCCATGAGAGGGAATTCAGAGTAGAGTTATGCTGAAGAGAAGCCAAGCCAAAGCCATTTTGATGCAGAGAAGCTTTTGAGAAGGAGACACTGTCAGATCATTTCTGGGAGCTCCGGACGTCCGTTTTGCATGCCGTTTTCTTTGCAGGGTTCTTGAGATCTGGACGAACATGACCAGATCAGTCTTATATCCATTTGGAATTGCAGAAATGTATTTTTGAGCTTTTGAACAGATATAAAGAAACCTCCCCCACAGAGAAAAAGGCTCGGAGACGTAGGCAAAGTTGTGCCGAACTCCGTTATCAATCTGCGTGTTATGGTTTGCTGTCTATTATTTCATTTCAGATCTGCATATATGTATATGGCTGTCATAATTCCTCTTCTTTCCTCATTCTTTCGCTAAGTTTCTCAAATGGTTAATTAATGCATGCAAAATTAAAACTCAACCATAAGTCATTAAAAGATCCTACGGATCAGGAATTAACCATGCAATTTGACCAGGAGGGCCTACAATATAAGTTCCAAGGAATCACCACATGTTCTCTGAAGATCACCAGTTCCCATCACATGTAAAATCTTCTCAAAAAAGGTCATTCTAGCATTATTGTACAACTCCATTCCATTCAAGCCACTAAGACACCCTCTGTGCCACTGAACCTCCAATCCATCCTCTCTAAACATCAAGTGTTTTTTTCCACTCCCCAGGGACTCCCTCCTTCCTATGGTGTTCATGATCATTCCATTCCCCTTGTCCTCAAAATCCTTCCTGCCAATATTCGTCCCTATCGTCATCCCTTTTCCCAAAAAAATGAAATTGAAAAAATTGTTCAAGAATTGCTCAACGTAGGTGTTATCCACCTTAGTATGAGCCCCTAATCTTATCCCGTGGTCATGGTCCTTAAGAAAGAAGGTTCTTGGTGCATGTGTCTTGACTTCTGTGCCCTCAACAAACTTACCATTAAAGACAAATTTCCCATTCCTGTCATTGATGACCTCTTGGATGAATTGAGTGGTGCCCAGTTCTTTACTAAATTTGATCTTCCTTTTGGCTACCACTAGATACGTATGAACAAGGCAGACATTCCTAAGACTACATTTAGAACTCATGAGGTCCACTATGAGTTTTTGGTCATGCCCTTTGGCTTGTGTAATGCTCCCTCCACTTTCCAAAGCCTCATGAATTATGTCTTCCGTCCTTTTCTCCGTCATTTTGTCTTAGTTTTCTTTGATGATATCCTCATCTATATTAAAACCTAGACAACCCATATTATTCATGTGGATCGAGTTCTCCATCTACTCTCTCAACACCAAATTTTCCTCAAACAACCTAAATGTGCTTTTGGCGCCTCATAAGTCGAGTACTTGGGTCATCTTGTTGGCAAGGCTGGTGTCAGGGTGGATCCTAAAAATATTGAAGCTATGCAAGATTGGCCTCACCCAAAGACTCTCAAAATATTGTGTGGATTTTTGGGTTTAACATGTTATTATTGCAAGTTTGTTAAGAATTATGGAAACATTGCGGCACCTCCACCATTTTCTTTTGATTCCTTTAATTCCATTTTAATTTTCTACATCTCCACCAATTTTTTTTATCCTTGATCCATTTATTTGAGAAGAGTTATTCAAAGTTTTCCCATGTGGAGTAGAGTCTAGTATCTTCATCAAAGTTATTCAACCACTTATAATATCCACCCAAAAATGAAAAAGCTACCCAGGAAGGACTCAAATCAGTTTTCTTTATCATCTTCAACCATTCCTAGGGAATGATTTCATCTTTATCTTCATCTCCACTAAAGTTAGGTATTTCCATTGATTCTTAATTGAGGTCTTTGAAACCTTGATTTGGAGTTTGTCCTTATGGACAACCTTCCTTCAGTGGTATATCTAAAATCACAACCCTCCTAAGACTTAAATTTTGACTTGTATTACTTTGATATGTCTTCTCTGCAATGCCACAGGTCTGACCAAAATTTTATGTTCCAAGTAAAAGTTATGGTAGCTTTCCCAAATTTTTTTGATTTTTGGTTGTTTCTAGAGAGTGAATTTGTATAGAATTCCATGTGTCCAATATTTTATATACTATTGTAAATTTTTTACCCACCATACTATGGACTATTCTATTTTCAATGAAACTAGTTGCACTGAATTTGGATCCTCAGTAGATAATATATGATTGTTTTACCTAGAACACATGTTTAAGACTAGTTATAGGACTAGTCAATTAACCTTACCTTCCACAGATTATATCTAATAAATTAAAGAGACACAAACTATAATTTTTTTATCACGAGTACTTAGTTATTTCACCTCGGGTTATTGAAAATTTCATAGTTTGAAATGTCACCAAAAAAGTGTTATAGAGAAATCCCCAAAATGACTCATTTGAAACTGATTCCAGGGCTAGTAAAACTCCATGACTTCCATGGGATATATCTATGAAAGTAAAATGATCCAAAACCTAAAATTTTTACCAAGAGTACTTTGCTATGTTTTATCTGTATTTGGAAATTTTCACATTATGAAAATTTTCAGAAAAAAAAGTTATAGGGAAATTTCCAAAATGACTTGTTTGAGACTAATTTTAGGGCTAGTAAAATTCCCTAACTTGTATAGGATGTATATCCAAAAGTAAAATGACCCAGAACCTAAAATTTTGACCAAGCTAATTTCACTATGTTTTTTCAGTATACTGGACATTTCTAGTCCTAAACTATGCATAAAAAAATTATAGTGAAAATTCCAATATAACTCACTTGAAGCAACAAAACCCTATGATCGATTCTTTGATACCAAATGTTATGAACCGAATGCTTAAAATATCAGAATAAACCAAAAGTACACACCATGTACATCAAAGTTAGAATGTAGAACAACTCCAATATCATTAAAAGAGATAAATTACATAATACTCATTAAATAATAGGAGAACCTCCTCCAAATACCCAATTGCATCCATCCATCACAATTCACATGTCCTTAATAAAGAATACATGATCTCTATATATACCTATTCACACTTGCACATGAGGCCCATTTACTATTAGTCCAAACCTATTACCTATGAATTTACAATTTACATGTACATTTATCCCCATATATTCCCCCCCTTGGGGTCATATCATATATATTTTACCCCACATATCCCCCCCTTGGGGTCATATCACAATACCATAGTTGAAGAAGTGGATGCCTTGGATAAAAGTGAGGCTTGGAACTCAGTCGAGCTTTCCACTGGAACAAAAAATTATTGATAGAAAGTGGGCATTTCGGAAGAAGTTGAATGTATAAGGTAAAGTCTAGAAGTTCAAATCTCACCTAGTAGCAAGGAAATATTCCTAAGTGGAGGGAATTGAATTTGGTGAACATTTTCCTCATATTTCTTAAATTAAATTCTATTAGATTTCTTTTGTTTGTAATTTTTGTTTTTTATCTTGAAGTAAAGTAGATGAATGTGAATATATCATTCTTACATGGGCATCTTGAAGAATAAATATATATGAAAAAAAATAGAAGGTTTTGAAGTGAAGGGAAATAAAGGATTGGTTTGAAAGATAAAGAAGTCCATGTGGGGATTATAACAACATCCAAGAATGTTGTACCAAGAGTTTCATACTTTTATATTGGGAGTTTGTTTCTCAAGAAGAAAATTTGATCACTTTGTGTATTCCAAACTAGTTGGTGATAATTTTATATATGTGGTCTTGTATGTTGATGATACATTGTTTATTGGAAACAACAAAAAAATCATCGAGTATGTCAAAACTTAGTTGTCTTCTAAGTTCGATATGAAAGATATATGTGTTGCAAAATTTATTTTGCACATGTAAATTAAAATATATTTGGAAAATTTGGTTTAATTAGAGGAAATATGTCAAGATAATAGTATAGTGGGTTAATATGCAAGAATGAAAACCTCATAAGGTCCCTATTCCTATAAGTGTAATGTTAGATTTTGAAAATTAGCGTCCTAATACACAAGAAGAGGTAGATGAAATGTCCCTTTTTCCCTATGAAACTATTATTAGAAGTATGATGTATGTTATGGATTATATTAGAATAGAAATTTCCCATGCAGTGGTAGTTTTGAGTAGTATATGTCAAAACCAGGGAAGGAACATTGGATAGCTCCAAAGAGGGTCTTAAAATATTTTTGTGGCACTTCAAATTATGCATTTTTCTACTGAGGAAGACCTAGACCCCACAAAGAGATAGTTATGTATGGTTTCATTGATGCAAAATGGATTGGGGATCTTGACCACAAAATATCTTTAATTGGTTATGTTTTTAACTTATGGGGTGGCCAATTAGATTAGCAAGAGGAAAATTATAGTTGCATTGTCAACTATATAAGTTAAGTACACGACAACAAACCATGGAAGTAAGGAAGTTGTATAGTTGTAAAGATTTTGTTTATGTATTTTTTTTGTTTAGAAAGAAACAAAGATAAGTTGTGATAACTCAAGTGCATTTTTTCTAGCAATGAACCATGCTTATCATTCCATGAGAAAAAATATTGATTTGCAGTACCATTTTGTTATAGACAAGATTGAATAGAACTAAGTGTTGTTGGAGAAGGTTCATACCTTGAAGAATATTGTAGATCCATTGAAAAAGTTTGTTAGTACTAAGTGATTCTCTTGGTGTAGAGAATCAATGGCCAATGCTACCTTGAAAATGTGACCTTATAAATCCCGGGCCCCATTTTTTTGCAAAGAAGAAAACAAGTGGGAGAATGTTGGACATGTGTTATAATATTTTCACATAAACTATGCATTCATGCTAGAGGTGTTCGTTATAGCATGTGTATTGTGCACTTATCCATGAGTATTAGCTAGGGTTTAGGTCCTTTTTTGTTTTTTTGGGTAACATTTTTCTAACCCATAAGAATCTAATCCAACCATTAAGGGATTACGTTTGTAATCTAATTTGGGTTAGTTGATTAGGATTTTTGATGTTAAATAATACCTAATATTGTATTCTGAATGATGAAGTTAACACAATGAAGAAGATAGAGGTATACTTTTAGACAAGAGTTGATAGATCATACATAACAATACCTTCTTCTTTCATTCCTATACTTGCACAAAGAGATGACTCATCCACTCCATGAATCACATATCATCTCATAACATCCTTTTTCCTTATCTTGTAGCAAGATTTGTAGTCTTCACTCCATTTCTACCTTCAAGTCTATAGAGTCCTTGTTAACTCCTCGTGCATGCTTATGGCATTCCTCACCTATCGACTTCATGCTTTATGTGAGAAAATTTGTTGAATTCCATTTTCAATCCATTCAGACTATGTAGTAGTTGAATATGAATATCTCTCTACTCTTATTAGACCTTTTTCAACCTTGCATCACCTTCTCTGCAACCCTGCACTTCCCTTTGCAACACCTTGATGCTTCAACCAATTGCACAATATTGACTTGCTTCCCTATCTAATGGATCCTAGGATTAATATAGAACATACCCATACAATGCTCAATTGTGGAATCTTATCACTTTTCTAGAAATCCCTCACACAACACTCTTTGCTAGAGTGCTCCTTTGCTTATTAACAATGCCCTATTAATAAGTTTTCCCCTTTTTATTTTGTTAATATATTACACTTAAAATGTTCGTCTATACTTATGCATAGGAATTATCATGAGTTTCAATACTCTTCCTTACCCAACAATCACCCCTGTCACTCAACTCTATTACCTGAAAATGTTTCTCCAAATCTTTGACATTATTTGGAAAAATATTCACATTGAGTATTTACATAGTTCATGGAATCCAATTCCACTTTATCTTGCAAATTTATGGAGAACCCGATGCTAACCTAGATAAATTAAACATTCTTTCATGTTTTCCTCTGGATTATTTTTCCAATGAATATACTCATGCTTCAATCTGATTTACAAGCCATGAGTTATGGATTCCTGAAATTCCTATTATGCTCGATGGTGTACTTCAAGTTCACCATAAACCTCACTTCTGATTCCTTGAGGATACTTTGGCTCAAAAATAAATTCTAAGTGGATATATAGATTCTCCTATCCAATAAATTTCTAATGACTACTTTCTTGCTCAATTCTGAGCACTGAAAATAAAGTTATAGTCAATCGAATATTGACAATTTACCCCTTTTTGTGCACCTTTCTCCCAAGTGAAAAACAATATCAAGCACCAAATTTTGCCACTTACAAAGGTAAATATATTGGGAACCAAGGAAACTTTTCTATTTGACATAGATATTAATAGTGACAATAAATTCACAACAACTCTTCTATTTTCAAACTAATGCTCCAGTAAAAAACTACAACAATCTGGAAATGACAACTTCACCCCTTTGCACTTTTTCTAGGTTTGGAAATTTCAACCATGTTCATGCAACCAAACACTGATTCCTTTGGGATTTTGATAGAATATCAATTGGTTATTTCCATGACTATATTATGAAAAATTTGTCACAATTTCACCCTTAACTGACCTCTGTAATGTTAGGTATTTCCCGCAAAAGTTTTGACTATTTTTCATTTTTATTCTTGTATACTACATGTTTCTTCTTTCTCTTCCTGCACATTTTAACATACCTAGATTCTAAATATGGCTCCATGGATGTCTTATATGGTTCATAATATTTCCATAGAATGTTCATGTGCCCAAAAAAGACCTATGAGCAAGGAGTTATACCCTCCAAAAGTAAACTGGTGTTATAATTTTACCTTGACTGTTTCAACTGTAACTTTCTCATATGAGCTCCATTTTGCGAACAAAATAGCTCATTAGAAAGATCTCCTCAGACTCTTTTATTTAATATTAAGCAAATTTTTGTGGTGACTAATAGACTTATAGTCTAAAAAAATATAAATCCTAAAAACACTGTATAAGGCCTCAAAACCACCCTGCAAGTTCATAACCTTAAAAAATTATAAAATATTCGTACAAATTTGAGTGTTTTACTATTTTAAAAACCTTTTAAATCTGATCCATTGATATAAAAATAGGTGAAATTCGAGCCATTTATCCACTAATACTTTCCAAACCCCATGAATCGATCGACATCTTGAAGCAATCTAGACCGTCAATCCAAGCTCCACCAGCTATTGATGATCGATGTTTTCCTTTGGACACACAAAACGCCTTGCCTAAACCGTTGACCCAACCGTTGGCCATCAACCCTTTTCCTTGACAACCAATTGCAATACATCACTGAATCAATCGACTTGACCAACAACCATTGGTCGTCGACTATTTTCATTGATGAATGAAACTCCTCACCAATTCAACCGACTCGACCATCAACCATCGACCATTCCCGACTGTAGTGGTGACTGCTGATGTGTCATGAAACGTGGATGTTGACATGGAATGACATGTAGACTATAACATGACATTTAGACTAAGTTCATGGAATGACATGTGGATGCTGATTTGAAATGACATGTCATCACCCTCTTTTCTTCATCACCCATTCGACCGAATCGACCATCAAACATTAACCATCGACCATTGGGGATTTTTGTGGTCGACCCAAAACACCTCGCTGAATCAGCTAACACTTTACCATTGACCATCGACAATTGGCACTTTCTCTTCCTTGATTGACACAATTCACCGAATTAGCCAACACCCGACTATCAATCGTCGAAGATTTTCGTTGTTCACTAAAAAACTTCACAAATTCAGCGGAACCAACCATCAATCGTCAACGAATTCTCTTGGCCAACTCCAACACTTAGAAATTTTCAACCAAAACCTTGGTGAATTTGGACTGTTGATCTATCATTCAAAAATGATATCGACCATTGATCCATGAAACTTCACTCAACTCCGTTATTGAGTATCGACCATTGATCTTCTCTCTTTTCCAAGATCCGAAAACAAATCCTGACCATCGATTGACTCCAACTTCCCAACGACCGAAAATTAATCCAGACCGTTGATATTCTCCACTTTGTAAACCTACAAAATTGAATTGTGGACGTTAATCAACCACAACCTCCCAATGACCAAAAATGAATCCAAATCATTAATCTAATCCATTTTACCAACTGAAAAAAATGAATCTTGACCATCCATCTGCTTCAACTTCAGAACATAAGAAAATGAATCCTGGCCATTGATATGCTAGGCCTTGGAAAACTCCAAAAACCTTATAAGTTTTTAAATTTATTAAAATGAATTTGGGTCATTGATCTCGATATAAAACACAATCTCGGCTATCGATTCTTCAAAACTTTGCCCAGTGCTACGATGACCATTAAAACATGATTTTCGACCTTCCAAGTCAAATTTTAACTTTGCAACTCTACAAGTTGTTTCCATTAAATCTCTTAGACAATTCTGAGTCATTTAAAATTGACGTTTTTCTCGCGAATTTGGGTATTTATTTCAAAAAATTAATTGTTTTCCCCAATTTGTCACCAAACAAAATCTGTAACAATGAATTTTTTTTACTCAAATTTGCATTAGTTCTTGGCTTATATGGGTCCAGTGTTTGAACTTGGCTTTGATTCCATAATGTAATGTACCCCAACCCAACCGAGATACATTATGAGCATAAAACACATTGAAAATTAAGATTTCCTACTTAATAATTTTTTTTGTAGCTTACCAGCTATAGATCACACACATATTTAGCCATTGGACTGATACCACATTTCTAAAGGCATATAACAACATATATTTAAAACATGAATGCAACTGTTCAAGCAAACAACAAAAACACCAAATTCTTATAAACTATTTACACAACAAAATAACACAAAAATAGAACATAAATACTTATCTTTTAATATTTAACCAATTGGTTGAGTACAAATGATGAACCTCCTAGCCATATGCGTTGTTGTTCATTTTCTCTCAACATTAGGCCACTCTCGAGCTAAGGCTATGAGTTCACAAGGAGATCTATCCCTCTAGATATCCACTCTCCACACAAAACAATCCGCAAAACTGGGTTCTACTCCTATAGTACTTCCAATCCACTAGCTCTCCCTTCCCAACAACTTGCACTACCCAATAAATGTACCCCCTTCACTGCTCACAGTCCCTTGGGATGTACCATTTATTTATCAGGGCCTCTAGTGGACCTAGTTGGCCAGAAATATCTTAGTCGAGGATTTTAGGAAATCTCAACTACTTCAAGAGTTCTCACAACAGTCTTCATAAGGCTCTTGAGTCATTTCCTCAACAGGAAAAAACACTACAAGCTTACATTTCGATTTGTAGGCACACATGCCTCTTTTCCAACATAAACAAAGCCAAGTAATGGCTTCCTTCAAGAACATTATGGTTGATGCTCTTCCCAACACTCAACTCCTCTCTTGTTGCCCAAAATATGCAAGTAAAACGACTCTACATGCAAAGACATGACTGTCGAAAACCTGCCCCCTTGGCCATACAAATTTCTTCTCTTTGTTTTGTTACTTGACTTGACTTACACTCTTATCCAAGATGATTGTACTCATGCCCATGCTCTCAATAACTTTGGGATGTGACTCCTCACACCCACCCTCTTACATGAATTCAATGATTGGCTTTGGTAACACTCAACAACAAATAGAAGGTTGCACACAATGATAATAATAATTCAGGAATCTAGGTTGGATTAATACCCATGAATAATTCCCCCTTTAATCCCTCTTTCTTATGTAATCATAGCCCCCATTGTTCTTCATCCTTTTCATATTGCAATCAATTATTATTAATTTTATTAATTATTCAATGTTCATGATATACAATTTGGCCCCCAACCACATTAAATCAATACAGGCTCTTTGCCCCGACACATCCACTCACCAGCCTAAATCACATTTATACAATTCCATTATAATTCCGGGGACTAAAAAACTGGGGATGTTACAGGTAAGAATAGAATTGGCTTATGAGAAGTTGGCTTGATGAGAATAAATCTTGAGGGAGTAAAGTTGAGGTTGAGATGTGGTTCAAAGAAGTGAAGATAACTTATGAAATGTCTGAGAATACTTCTGTAAAATTTTATGTTCCATAGATATTTTGGTAGACAATAATGTGAATGAAAATATCCCATTATATGAATTTTTAAATTATCTGATGTTCTATCTTCAAACATATGTGCATTCCAATTCTCTATTTTTCAAATATGTACATTCCAATTCTCTATTTTTCTTTCATTTATATTATGCACTATTGCACCAACATACCAACATACTTATACTTATAGTTTGGTACTCAACCCTTATAGTTTAAGGGCTCAAAACTCATGGATTATAAGAAAAAGGGTAATCAATTGCTCTTGATTTGTGGTTGAAGTTTTTTCAAATCCTTATGACCAAATGAATATAAATAGGTTGTTCATTGCTTTTTTGAGCACTAATATTAAATTATGTAATTTTATCTCTTGCACATGTTCTTCAATTTTTTAGATTATTTATTTATTAACTTGCACATGCTTTTGAATCAATCTTGGGTTTTCACATCATCCTTCTCGCTCAATCTATAGGTGTATCCTTACTTCTTTGGTTGTGATTTAGGTCTATCCTCTTCATATTTAACTTGGATGATTACGTTTAAGGGTGGTTGTAGATCTGTAACTTCTTCTTTGCCAATCTTCTTTTCCAAATTCCACCTTGAAGGAAGCATTTAGCCATAGAATGTGAGATAAGATGTGAATCCTCGAGGCAACACAATATCTTACTTCCTTAATTTAGATACTTTTAATTTGATTTGCTTATTTGATTTATGTGTATGCATTTAGAGAGGAAAAAAAATCCTGAGCATATTTTATTAAAAAATATAAATCTTTGAACGTGCAAAGAGGTTGAGATTTTTAATTTGATTTGTTTATTTGAATTATGTGTATGAATGTAGAGAGGATAAAAACCCTCATCATATTTTATAAAAAAATATAAATTTTTGAAAGGTTTATATGACTTTATTTCGACTTACCTTCTGTTTTCCTTTTTTCTTGTCCTTATGGCATTCTTAGAGTTGGACTAGGCATAGAATAACAATAATAAAGGTAATTTAATCAGATTAAAAGTGACATCTCTCACCTCCCCCATTGCCCAAATCTTTTTTATATCTACAAACTTAAAAAAGTCATACTACCTCTTACACGTACATGCCTTTCCTCTTTACCTTTTAGGGATAACTATTTCACTTGTTTTGTCGGCTTTCCCTCGGCCCATCGAGACTTACTCTTTATACAATTATAACTTAAGATTTAGACCATTTGAAAGAATCAACATGAAGATTTTGTTTTTATTAATTGGTAGTCAACGTAATTATTATTAACATTAGATATGGATGCATATTATTGTTGAATGGGATGGGATTCGTCATATATGACATGTATAAATCATTGTCCATCAGATCTTGTTAAGACTATGTGGATACTCTTGCCAACTTGTTATAATGTAACCAATTTATAATAATTGTTTTTTGAGGATATCTGTTTTTAGAGGATATCGAGTCAACCCCAAATTTATGTTGACTTTGACTCGAGCATTTGGACTTCGCATTTTTATCTCTAAACCCAACGACCTTCTCCTAGATATGGAGAGTCTTGCCTATAGCAAATTTCCATATCATTATTTATAAAATGTTTGAGCCACCAAGCATATGTTAGAAACTTGATCTATTGGTAGGTTGAAGATATTAGTGTAGCTCGATTTGAATTTGATTACATGTTTATGCTCCTATTTTTTTGTTTCTCTAATGAATAATGTTGGGTGATTCTTTGTTGTAGATACGGTGTGTTAGAGATGACTATTGCCAACTTAAAGTCTTCCCCAAAAAGCGTATAGGAGTCGAAAATGGATGAGGGATATTGTGGAGGTTGTGGCCATCACATCTAACAGATTTGAAATATTTCACATCATAAGAAACTTGACCAATCTAAATAGTGTGCATATCAAAATCTTCACTGAAATGTACACACAAGTAATATTATTAGAGATTGCAAAGGATTGTTTTATATATAGAGAGAGATGGGATAAATATTGAACCCCCCTGTTAGTTTCATTGGTTGAATTATTAGTTCAAGACGCATTGTTGATTGAAAGATGGTAGAGCAAGTGATTAAATTTAGTAACTAGCAAGTTAGTACAATTTATAAACCAATGAAATACCAACAATGAAATTTATTAATGTAAAAACTAGTGAATACAATTTAACATATGCAATTTATCAATAAATACAATTGCAAAATTGTAATAGTGAGTGAATGAATTTTGGAATTTACTTAATTTATCAACATAATTGTATTATTTTCTTGAAGATTTCTTTTGAAATTTTATGAAATAAAGAGAAAAAGGATGTACGCAATTGAATAAAACTTATAACAAGATGCAATCATAGACCAATAAGTTTTTACTAGTTACCATCAACTAACAACAAGCTACCTATGCAATTGACAATAAATTGGGGGTCTAAAACTCTCCACCTAACCAATTCTATTAATCATAGTTTGAGATTCAACAAGCTCTCAATCACTAAGGTTATACCAAGATTCCACAATTACCTCTCCTCATAGCTCCAAGTCTCTAGAGATCCTCGTACTCTCCCCATCAAGGAACATGATGAAAAACCCAAGAATGAAACTCCCCAACCATGTTTCTCCTCCTCCATAAGAACCACACCCAAGGCACATAATTCATACACAAAAAATAATATTTTATTTTCATGAAGACCTCCACTTGTCGTTCCACTTGCAAGCCAATGAAATTAATCCACTTTGTTCCCACCTAATCTTTATTTATGCAAATGCACATCTTATTATTATTTTCTTTATAAATAATTTATTTTCACTTATTTATTTATATGCATACCAAACTTTCACTTTAATAAGCGCAACATTCACTCAAAATGTACATATGATTATACTAACAATACTATGTAGATGCAGGTGTTTCATGTGTAGCCATTGTGAGTAAATCTTGCACCCACACTTCTAAACAAGCATAATGAAGCTTATACTTCTAGATTCCATTGATTATATTTCCTAAAATGCCTAATATGTAGCATGCACACACAATCATACATGATATCATTCCACTCACATGATTCACTTACTTCCTTCATATTCACACTCATTTAGAGTCACACCATTTCCTAAAATGGTATGATTTATGCAAATTAAATTAATCCACTTTGTTCCCACCTAATCTTTATTTATGCAAATGCACATCTTATTATTATTTTCTTTA
>ML836019.1:84007-99164 GCA_009831015.1 Picea engelmannii
TGATATATTTATTTTGTTGTCCATCTAGGACCTTGGGTGGCTCTCTTGTGCAACTCCCACTCATATCATAAAAAATCAAATCATTAGTTATAACATGTATTATATCCTTGAAACATTGTGGCTAAAATGTAATTGGCATAGAGGTGCATGTTATCAACCACATGCCCATCATAAGTAACATAACACCATCATTTCATTATCAATAATTAACATCCACTAGGTGTCAAAAAGAGTATAATTTATCTAACACATATTCACTCTCATGTTATTATACAACTACATAATATTAATCCATCTAAATGAAAAAATGGATCCTACAAGTCCCATTCATCATGATATATGAATTATGCAATACTAGAAAGCCCTATTTTCAACACATCATATTAGCAACTTTTTAAAACATAATAATCAACACATAACTTAACATGCATGGAAACATGCCAAACTATTAATGCACAAGTACATAAGTATATGAGAAATATAGATATTACATCTGATTCCATAACAAAAAGCCATCCCAAAAATATCAATCTAGTATCTATATCTATTCTTACTAGGTTCATGTGTCTTAGATGATTATGACAAAAGATAAGGCACTGAATATGTCCCCCCTTCAGGAAACTTAATCTCAAAGTTACATTTACTAAAAAAGGTAAGGAAATCCATGATGCCTAACATTCACATCCTCATAGGTAGAATATATTATATTATACTAGTCTTGTTGGACCTTCACTTTGTCAAGTAAGTCATTCTTGAGTTGACAAACCTTCCTATCCATTATACAAAGTTGATCCAAAAATCCTTAGATGTTAAATTAATTCTTAAACATACATTAACATCCAACCTGATTCAAAAAATTAAGATCGTCTCGACTATTTGAAAAATAACATATGAATTCACTTACTTATCCAAAAACCTTGTTAATAATAATTAACTTGCGAGAAACAGACTGAAATAGGAACAACAAAACACATTACACAAGTTGTTAACGAATTTCACCCATCTTGGGCTATGTCTCTGGGTCCACTTCCAAATGAGAGACCACTCTATTAATTCTCAAATGATTGATACAATAATGGCTCCAACTTATGTTTTTACAATGACCTTCTTATCTACTTCTCAAACTTAGATATGAGTGTCAAAATCAACTTCATTTTGAAAAACCAAAACTTTTGGCTGTAAACACTATACCTCTCTCAAATATCCCTATGGAACGAAAAACAATGCAAAACCAAAAATATGAAATATCTCCTTGCACGCATTCCAATGCAACTCCACTCTCCTTTTTAGCATGCAAATCTGTGTCCTGCATTGGATTGGACACCTGGTTTAAATAGGGGAAGTCGGTTGTTCAAGCTCGCATGACCCCATTTAATAGTTAATTTTGTCATTAACTTAAACATAAATACAAATATTCCCATGTCTTTAAACAAGGAGCATCGTTGGTGCATTGGTCAAAGCATTAGGATAATTCATTGGTGGGTATGTAGGGCAGAGGTCACAGGATCAAGCCCCACAACCTCCCATTTTAGTGGATTGTTATACAACTATAAATTTAAATAATATATTCTTGCAATCTGTTACAACAAATACCACATGGTCTAGTGGTAAGGAATTCTCTTATCAAGCTGAAGGTTACGGGTTCGATTCCCTTTCGAGCCAACAAATTTTTGATACCCTTTGGACCAACTGGGCCAATCGGAGAGTGCCACATGACACTCTCTTATTTTTCCATGTGACCTCGACCATAGACCTGTAATCTACCTTGTAACCTGATGTATTACCATATGTCATCCTTTAAGTGATGCCACATGGCATCCTTACGATGTTCATACAATACCACATGTCCTGCCCTGTTTGACATTTTTCTTGTTGGTCAAAATCTTCAGAACATCATAACTTCTTCATACGATGTCTGTTTGAGGCCATTAAAATTTCGTTAAAAATATATCCTCGAGATCTATGCAGTGTATTTATTTTCATTATCATTTGAGATGATCAATGTTTTAGTGTTCCTAGATCCACCTGGATCATTCCTCCCCATTATAAGCCTTTTAGACCACCAAAAGTCTAGATTACTCAACAAATAAGTGAGGATAAATCTCCCTCACTTTCCCGATCTCTATCCATATTTATTTTCTTGGTTTTACCCCTTTAAGACCAACTTGAAGATACTCTAATCACCCAATTGCGAAGTCTTGATTCTTTTGTCAAGGATTACATCTCCCTACAACTTGTCTAAGTACTCAAGAGAATAATTATCAACTCTAAGAACCTGAACACCTTTATATTTATCCATAATCATAGGAGGCTCACAAAGTTTCAAATTTTCAACATTCACCACTGAATACATTTGCATATAATATGGGCGATCTAAACGAAAGGCATTAGTACCAATCTTATCCAAAATTTCAAATGGACCATACCAGATTGGTTTGAGATTTTTACCTTCACCCTTCATTATGTCCTTGTTGATATGTAACCATACTTGATAACCAACTTGGAACTGATGATCAACCCGATGCTTTTCATGCCTTTCCTTGTACTTGTCTTGGTTCTTCTTCAATTGTTTATGTACTACCTGATGTACCTATTAGATATTTTGAATGAACATCTTAGCTTTGTTGGTGTAACATCCCCAACATCCAACTGGGCTATGCCACGTAAATGTTTTTGAACTGTATGCAAATTAAAACATATACACATAGAAACTCTTGCAGAACTTTATATATAAAACTTAAAACAGACAAATACATTCTGTAACTGCACAGATTCATACGAAAATAACAGTAAACATATACATGCAACATAGACAGGAAATACCCATAAATATAAAGACAAGTATAAGCCACACACATGAAAACCCATAAAAATAAACTCATAAATAATAATGCAACATGTAATTTAATACACAATTGACACTTATCTTGGTAACAATATCACCAACTGCGTGCAGGCCTTCCACAAACCTCCCAGCCTTAGACCATGCTACTCATCACTCTTAGTAGAGGCTCACCCCCGAGCTGTGACTAAACTCCACCCGAGTAAAGGGATTCCTAACCAGGCTGATGTATCTCAGACAATAGGAAAGACTCTGTCATAGGTGCCAAATCAAACTAATATCCTATAGTCCCTCATTCCCCACATGTTTTTCCCACATCGGGAAGTGTGCCCCTTCTCCGCTCAACAATATTTTGGCTGCCCCACTTCCTTTCCGTGCTTCAATAACAGGCTGAACAAGAAGTTTGAGAGCCCTGTAGCTTCATTTTAGCACCTTCAGGAATCAATTCCCAACAATCCTCTCACATAGAGAGATTTTCTCCCTGGCTTGACAACCTACCTCTTCAATATCCCACGAGCCTGACAACCTGCTTCTTCAGTCCAACTCCCAAGCTAACTAGGTACAAATATAGGTATGGGTACAGATATAGGTATAGTGATAGGAAGGTACATATATAGTTATAGGTACAGGTGCATGAAAGTACGGAGGACAGCCTAATGAGTGAGTGAATAATCATGGAATGAATGAATGCCCCCAAAATGAACTAATTCCAAGATATATGTATGCATGTTTCCAAGTTGACACTTGTCATGTTCAAAGCTAGTTTGGTCCACTTGTCCCCATCCTTAGAACTTAGGATACAATAATTATCCAAACTTTATACTTTAAGGAATATTAATATAATATTCCTTTTGGGTTTAAGCTCCCTAGCTTATCCCCTTATCCTTAAATTTTAGCCCCCCCTTTCCCTAACTAGTGGAGTTTAGTCCCCCATACTCTTTTATCGTGGTCAGTATACACGCAATGATGTATTATATTAATGATAAGACATATACAAAAATAGGCTCACTGGCCTAATTCCACACATAAGCCTCCTAGCTTATAATAACTAGCTCACTAGCCTATAAAACACAACATATACACAAAGGCTCCCTGGCCTCAAAATCACGCGCACTTAAGTTTGTTGCGTGCGATATCCTAGAATGGGCACACTTCATCATTTTAGTGAACAATACATGTGCGTACTATACCATGGAAGGTGCATACAAAAAATGATATCAAACAACTCACCAACTTAAGTACATTTCCATTTACATTTACAATTGAGGTTCAACCTAGGGGTATTACAATCCCCTCCCCTTATTTATGCACTATCCTCAGTGCATTATGTACACATATACAACCAAAATTTCAAAAATTCTAAAAACTATGCGGGTATTCTACCCACATTGCATCCTCATGCTCCTAAGTAGCATCATCAGGACCGTACAAGGTCCATTGGATCTTTACAATCCCTATGGCCTGATTCCATAGCTATTTGATTTTCTGGTCCAAAATGCGTACTAGATGCACTTGGAAAGCACCTTCTTTCTCCATGTGAATCACATTCCAATTAATTACATGATTAACATTAGGTATATATTTCTTGAGAAATGATACATGGAATACATTATGAAAATACATAGATACATATAATGCAATCATATAAGCTACTGGACCAATCCTTTCTAAGATTTCAAATGGTCCACAATATCTAGCTTCCAACTTGGAATAGTTTCCCAACTTCAATGAACTTTTGTTGGCCTTAACCTTCAAGAATACATGATCACCCACTTTAAACTCCCTGTGAGTTCTACCCCTGTCAGCACAATTTTTCTTCCTATCTTGGGAAGCCTTTAAATTCTATTTAATTTTCAACATTTTCTCTTCAATTTCCCTGAGTAATTCTGGCCCAACTACTGTGCTATTTTCTGGCTTGTCCCAACTTACCGACGTGTTTCACTTTCTTCCATAAAGTGCCTCAAATGGGCTCATCTTTAGAGAGTCTTGGTATCCATTGTTATAAGAAAAATCTAATAAGTGTAGGTAGTCTTCCCATTTTGATGGTTTATCCATCACATACATCCTCAACATATCATCAATCACTTGATTCACCCTCTATGTTTGTCCATTTGATTCTGGATGATAAGTTGTGCTAAAATTCAAATTTGTTCCAAATCCCTTGAATAATCCCTTCAAAAAATTTGATGTAAAATTTGGATCTTTGTCAGACACAATTGTCTTGGTTATACCATGTAATCGATAAATTTATCTCATATAAACATCAAAAATGTTGGTTGCCTTATGAGTGAGCTTTACTGGAATAAAATGGGCAGCTTTAGTAAGCCTATCCACCACTACCATAATAGAATCATGCTTCTTGTTTGTCCTGGGAAGTTTTGTGATGAAATCCATTGTTATAACTTCCCATTTCCACTCAGGAATGGGTAATGGATGTAGAAAACCAGCTGGGTGTCTATGCTCAACCTTTACCTTTTGACACTCCAAACATTTGGCAATAAAATCAACAACTTCTTTCTTCATGCTTGGCCAATAATATTGGCTCTTGACAACTGCAATAATTTTCTGATAACCTAGGTTCCCAACATAAGGTACATTATGAATTTATCTCAATATCAGATTTTTCAATTCCTGGGAATTTGGTACATAAATTCCGCCCCTGTATATGAGAATTTCATCATTTTCTAGCTTATAGTCTTCAATTTTCTGTTGCAAAATACCTTGCTGTAATTTTTCCACTAACTCCTTGTATTGCAAATCTGGTTTTGCAGCCTCCAATTTTTTTTCTTTCAAATCTGATTGGTACATGCTAATGGCTGTAGCATGCAACTCATGCACTTTTTTTATGAGTGAATCAACCACTTTGTTCTCTTTCCCCTTGATACATGTTATATCAAAGTCATATTCACTAAGAAATTCTAACCATTTGCTTTGCCTAACATTTAGAGTTGGTTGATCAAATAAATATTTCAGACCATTATGGTCTGTCCTCAGCTCAAACCTTTTCCTCATGAGGTAGTGCCTCCACTTCCTCAAGGGATTCACTATGGATGCCAACTCCAAATCATGAGTGGCATAGTGCCTTTCATGCTCCTTCAACTTCCTTGATTCATAACATACACCAAACCCATTTTGACTGAGGACTCCACCAAGTCCTTCTTTACATGCATTGATGCATACAATGAAGTCTTCATTTGGATCTGCAATCCTTAAAATTGGAGCACTAGTTAATAATTGCTTCAAATGTTGGAAACTCTTTTCACCATCCAATGTTGACTGAAACTTCACGCCCTTCTTTTGCAAGGAAGTGATTGAGTGTGCAATCTTTGAGAATCCTTCAATAAATCTCCTATAGTAGCCTGCAAGGCCCATGAATGATTTTATCTCTATCACATTCTTTGGCATTGACCATCCTCTAATGGATTCTATCTTCTCAGGATCCACTGCTATCCCATCCTCTGAAAGCATATGCCCCAAATAATGAATTTGCTGCTGATAAAATGAACACTTGCTCAATTTGGCATACAACTGATGCTCCCTTAATATTTGTAATACCATCCTCAAGTGTTGTTTATGCTCTTCCTCCGACTTAGAATATATAAGAATCTCATCTAAAAATACAATGACAAACTTATCTAAGTATTCTATGAAAATACCATTTATTAAACACATGAAGACAACTAGTGCATTTGATAATCCAAATGGCACTATTGTGAACTCATAATGACTATACCTTGTTCTGAAAGTAGTCTTGCTCATGTCTTCTTCTTTAATTATTACTTGATGATAACCTGACCTAAGATCAATCTTGGAGAATATTTTTTCATCTTTCAACTGATCAAAGAGGTCATCGAACCTTGGAAAATGATACTTATTCTTCACAGTTACTTTGTTCAACTACCTAAAGTCAATGAAAAGTCTAAATGTTCCATCATTTTTCTTCACAAATAAAATGGGGGCACCCCAAGGTGACACACTTGGGCGTATACACCCCTTCTTAAGAACCTCTTCAAGTTGCATTTGCAATTCTTTCAATTCTGGTGTACTCATCCTGTAAGGAGTCTTGGATATTGGAGCTTCTCTAGGCATCATATTTATGGAGAAATCAATGTCTCTTTTAGGGGGTAATCTTGGTATTTCCTTAAACACATCTTCAAACTCTTTTAGTACTGCATAATCTTCAATATTTGACACTCTATCTTTAGGTGTTTCTTCCATATGAGATGCAAATATTTGACACCCTTTTATGTAACATTTATTTAGCTGCAATGGTGAAATTTCCTTGATGGTCACTGCCCTGAGAGTTCCCTGCACTGTCCTTAGGTTCCCTTCCTCATCCAATCAAGTAAATTCATTGTTATTACAATGTAGTATAACATGATGTTGATCCAACCAATCCATCTCAATTAGATAGTCATAGGAACCCAAAGGGAAGATGTTCAAATCTGCCTTGGTGTTTAGTCCGTGCATGTCCATAGGACATGACTTAACCATCTCATTAAATTTTCTTTTGGCTTCGGTAGCCAGATGCACCAACCACAATTTTCCATGCTTTCTTCTTGGAAAATTCAAACTTTCCACCATCTTAGGATCTATATAAATATGACTAGCACCTGTATCAATTAAAATAGCAATGGTTTGGTTGTTGATCATACCTTCCACTTCCATAATATGTCACTGATACTCTGGTTTCTTGTTATCCAGGGCTTCATAGATCCTTGGTACATTTCTTCCCATGTCCTCCACTATTTCAGCTTGCTGTAAATTGTGAACAATACTCACTTTTTCACCTCTATGAGGGAAATGTCTAAACATATGATCTCCTTTACAACCCCAACATTGAACAGGTGGTTGTCTTGGCCTTTGACCCCCTGTCTCCATCATTCGGGGTTCTCTCCAAGTTGGTTATCCATGAGGATTATTTATGAAGAATGGTGGCTTAGTTCCCTTCTTCCTCTGATCCATATTGAATTTCTTCTTGTATTCCCAAGATTTTTGGAAAGTTGGCCTTGAGTTTTGCTGATCATATAGGCATTTATATTGCCTTGTGGTCTCCTCCAATGTTTTGGGATCATCATATTGTATTTTTTCACCGATGAATGATGGAAATCCACTCAAATACCTCTGAATCTTAACTGTCTCATCCTTGATGAAAGAGACATACTTCAGTAGTTATAAAAACCTTCTTTCATATTCATCTATAGTCATACTCCCAAGCTTGAGTTCAAAGAGCTCTTTCATTTTCTTGTCATAGTATCTCTTAGTCAAGTATTTCCTTTCAAAATACTTCTTGAATTCCTTCCAAGTAACATTTTTCTCTTTAATGTGTTACACCTACACAAGATGGTCCCACCACATGGATGCATTTCCCTCGAGTTGATAGATGGAAATTATTCCTTCTGCATGAGAAGAAAAATTATGCAATTGAAAATACTTTCTCATACCTAACAACGATGTCTCTGCATCTTCATCCTTCTTGTGCTCACCATCAAATGTAGGAGGTTCGATTTTTTTCATTTCTCCTCACAGCTCATCCACCCCAGACCTCTTATGCTTCCTGACAGGGGATGGAATTGATATGTTGTGTGATCTCTTATTGGAATTCCTTGGGGAGTGATGGTAATGTCTGCTAACACTTCTTGTTCTTCTTTTCTCATCAAGAGACATGTGATTTCCTAATTTCCTTAAGCCACTCTCCTTATCCAATTTCTTTTCTATTCTGTTCAATCTCTGCATTAAATTCATGTTGAAGTCCTCCTGTTGATCCTTAGCTTTCATAAGCCTTTCATTATCAACTTTATGGCTTTGGACATCCTTCTGCAAATTTTGAATGGTCTCTACCATATTCATATTTTCATCCCTTCCTTCTCCATGTCCATTGGAGTTTGTTCCTTCAATGCCCATATGGGCATCCATCCCTCTGATATCATCTTCCTGACTGTAAGCCCCTGGTGTATCTTCCATCCCTCTGCACTCTATTTTGATCCCAGTTTGATCTAGTTATTTTTAACTCTATAAAATGTGCAGCCAACAAAACTTTTTCAGGTTAACTGACTCATCACATTCATGAAAATATGAACTATTCTGGTTCAATAATATATCAATTTTTTTTTCCTGAAAAATTGATTGCCCAGATCAATTTTGTAGGTGAATAATTATATTCTACTTTCCAATACCTTTCCAATGCCTGCTTCCATGCTCAATTCTGAGTCTTGAGCAGAAAGTTATGGCCTTTTGAAGTTAGTTGGGTCTTAAAATTTACCCTCCAATGTTTGTCCTGTAACTTCATCATAAGAGCTTTGTTTGATGAACGGTTTACACCATTAGAAATATCTCTCTGAGATCTTTTATTTGAGATACATAGACAAAGTGTACCTTGGTACATAGAGGTACACACTGTTCCCGGGGTTTTTGAGTAGCTAAAAACACTGTTTAGGGCCTCAAAATCGCGCTGCAAAAAGATGACCTTCAAACAGTATAAAATGTCGTAGATATTCACTAGTTTTCTGCTATTGTAGACCATCCAAATGACTTTGCGCACAAAATTTTGAACTTGTACACCCATATTTAGCATGCGCAACAACACCATAAGGTACAACATGCTCCACACACCTATAACCAATGTAGATCACTTCTCTACCGTGCCAATAACTGGTGCACACTACTTTTGTGTCGCACTCAAATATCTACCATGCACAATTTTGGTTCATGCACTAATACCTGTTGTGCACAATTTTTGTGTCGCGCGCTAATATTCTGCGTGCATTTCACTCTACGCGGTGCACCATGCCAAATTTTAGCATGCCCCCACCGCGCACTAGTACTCTGCGCACACCATTAACTAAACTTTCACGTGACAACATATACCCACATTGCGCGCGCACCAAATAAATTCCTTTGCGCTCTATCAATATTGCACACACCACATGCGGCATTATTATGCGTGCGCACACCGCATGTGCCAATATTACGCATGCACCACCTAATCCACACTGCGCAATGCTAAATTTAGTGCGCACATCCGCGCACTATTATTTTTTGCGCATTACCACTTTGCACCGCGCAACGCCAAATTTAAGTGTGCAGATCCGTGCACAAATATTTTCTGCGCATTACCACTTTGCACCGCGCATCGCAAAATTTAAGTGCGTAGACCCGCGCGCCAATATTTTCCACGCATTACCACTTTGCACCGCGCAACACCAAATTTAAGTGCGTGAACCCACACACCAATATTTTTCGTGCATTACTACTCTGCACCGTGCAACTCCAAATTTAAGTGCACAGACCCGTGTGCCAATATTTTCCACACATCACAATCTTTTCACTGCGCATCATGCATTTTTAGTGCGCACACCTGCACACATTCATTTTTATGCACATCAATTCCTCATGAATTTCGCTGCATAAATTGGGCTTTTGCCAAACATTTTTCCCAAATTTCACCATAGAAATTCTGCAACTATGAAATTTTTTCAATTTCACCCCGATAACACCGATTCAACCTTTGCAACAACAAATCATTGTTGGTTGACATTCCTGGAATGAAGTTTTCCCAAACTCAATTCACGAATTGAGAATTTTAATCAACTAATCTCACTCCATCTATCATGGCTTCCCTGTAACTTCAAATTCGACCTATTCCAAGTCTAAATTTTCTAGAACATATATTAAATTAATAATATCTCACTACTTGAACAAATTTCTCAATTTTCCCATGAATTTAACAACAGAAATTGGGGCTTTTGCCTAATTCCATTCAATTGCTTCTAATTTGGCCACTTCGAAATCAATTCTCTGTGAAATTCTTCTTCAATTTAACTTTCTCGGCCCATCCAGGCTCAGTGTTGAAAATGGGAGCTCTGATACCATCTTGTAACATCCCCAACATCCAAATGGGCTATGACACGTAAATTTTTTCGAACTATATGGAAATTAAAACATATACACACAAAAAATCTTGTGAAACTTTATATATAAAAATTAAAACATACAAATACATTCTATAACTGCACAGATTCATACATAAATAATAGTAAACATATACATGCAACATAGACAAACAATACCCATAAATATAAAGACAAGTATAAACCACACACAGAAAAAACCCATAAAAATAAACACATAAATAATAATGCAGCATGTAATTTAACACACAATTGACACTTCTCTTGGTAAGAATATAACCAACTGCATGCAAACCTTCCATGAACCTCCCAGCCTTAGACCACACTGCTCATCACTCTCAGCAGAGGGTCACCCCCGAGCTAGAACTAAACTCCACCCGGGTAAATGGATTCCTAACCAGGCTGATGTATCTCAGACAACAGGAAAGACTCTGTCACATGTGCCAACTTAAACTAACATCCTACTGTCCCTCATTCCTCACATGCCTGTCCCACCCTAGGAAATGTGCCCCTTCTCTTCTCAACATTCCTTCGGTTGCCCCACCTCCTTTCTAGTCTTCAACAACAGGCCAGACATGAAGTCTCAGAGCCCTGTAGCTTTAGTTTAGCACCTTTGGGAATCAATTCCCAACAATCCTCTCACCTAGAGAGATTTTCTCACAGGACTGACAACCCGCCTCTTTAGTATCCCACGGGCCTGACAACCCACTTGTTTAGTCCAACTCCCAAGCTAAACAAGTACATATACATGTATGGGTACTGATACTGGTACAATAAAAGGAAGGTACATATATAGTTACACATACAAGTGAAGTAAGGTACGGAGGACAACTGAATGAGTGAGTGAATAATCATGGAATGAATGAATGCTCCCAAAATGAGCTAAGTCCAAGATATATGTATGCATGTTCCCAACTTGACACTTGTCATGTTCAGAGCTACTTTGGTCCACTTGTCCCCATCCTTAGAACTTAGGATAAAATAATTATCCAAACTTTATACTTTAAGGAATATTAATATAATATTTCTTTTTTGCTTAAGCTCCCTAATTTATCCCCTTCTCCTTAACGTTTAGCCCCCTCTTTCTCTAACTAGTGGAGTTTATTCCCCCATACTCTTTTATCATGGTCGGTCCACACGCAATGATGTATTATATTAATGATAAGACATATACAAAATAGGCTCACTGGCCTTTAGCATCTAGGATCTCTGGCCTAATTCCATGCATAAGCCTCATAGCTTATAATAACTGGCTCACTAGCCTATAAAACACAACATATACACAAAATCTCCCTAGCCTCAAAATCACGCACACTTAATTTTGTTCCACGTGATATACTGGAATGTGCACACTTCATCATTTTAGTGCACAATACATGTGCGCACTATACCATGGAAGGTGCATACAAAAAATGATATCAAACATCTCACCAACTTAAGTACATTTGCATTTACATTTACAATTGGGGTTCGGCCTAGGGGTATTACAGTTGGCATCATCTTGTCCATCCTCTTTGCTCACTTCTTCGAAATCAAAATCCATAGGTGATTTAGGCAAGTATCCCAAAAAGGTTTCAAAAGGATATCTCTAAGTAGAATAATGCATGGCACGATTATAGTCCTGTTGTACATAATGCAACTATTCATCCCACAACTTAGGATGTTTACTGCAACACCCTCATAGAAAATGTACCACTATCCTATTCACCGCCTCTATCTGTCTGCGGATGGAAATAAGTTCTCTTATTTAACTTAGTTTCCATCAACTCCCACAAACTAGACCAAAACTTCCCCAATAACTGAGACTCTCGATCTAATACTATAGATGTAGGAAGCCCAAAATGAACCCAAACATTAGCAAAGAAAAATTGTGTTATTTGTTCAGTTGTGACTTACTTCTTGCAAGGCATTAAGATACACATAATATTGAACCTATCCACCACGACATATAAGTAATCATGATGTTTTCTAGACATCGATAAGCCCCCTACAAAATCTGTGGACACACTTTCCCATGGTTGAGAAGGTACTAGAAGTGGTGTATATAACCCCAACTTTCTATTGCTAGGCTTACTTGTGGCACACAAAACACACCCTTTTACATACTTGGAAACCATTTAATTCATTCGAGGCCAACAAAAATATTTTTGCAACTGTGCTACTATATTTCCTACCCCAAAGTGACCAGAAATAAGAGATGTATGGGCTTCCCTGATTATGTTTTCTCTTTCATCCTTGGGTATACAAATCTTTCCAAGATGATATAAGAAATTATCATGCACATGATAATCCAATTCTTCATGTACATTTCCATGAGTTAGTGTTTCATATACATATTTAAAATCATTATCTCTAGCATATTGTTCAACAAAACTTTCATGAGCTAAAGAATCATGCTTTAGTATTGTAGATTCATTGACTATTGGTCTTGATAACATATTTGCAACCTTGTTATGAATTCCCTTCTTATACTTAATTACCAAATGAAATTTTTCTAAGAAGCCCTTCCACCTAAAGTGTCGTGACTATTGTAGCTTGGTTTGTGATTGCAAATATTGTAATGGTTGATGATCCATGCGAACTATTGTTTCCTTCCCCATTAAGTAATGCTTCCATTTTTTCACACTTTGTACAAAATAATACAATTCCTTATCATACGTTGGATAGTTAATTACTATTTGAGTAAATTTTTTGAAAGGTAACAACTAGGTTTACCTCATTGCATCAAGACTTCTCCCATGAAATATCTGATTGCATATGTTTGTATTTCAAATGAATGTTACAGATCCGAAAGAGCTAACATTAGTGCGATACTTATCTTCTCTTTCAATGTCTCAAAGCATTTTTGTTGCTTTCCTCCCCACTGAAATACATGTTTCACACCAATATTAGTAATAGGAGCATCCTACTGCAAATAAATTACATGTTCAACCTCCCTCTTAGGGGGTGACCCTGTAGGTTCTTGAAATAGATCATCATAATTATAAATTATTTTTACCAATTCCTATTTATGACCTAGATCATAACCTAAAAGAGCATCTGATACATCTTCCTCTTTTTGTTTCTCCATCACGAGAACATAATATTTACTAGCACTTACAAGTACCTTCATGTGTCTTGTGCTCACTAAAGAAACATTAGTTTTAATATGGTGAGCTCTAACAATATATTCAATCCCATATTTGAAAAGGTGATATTCGTTCTCTTCACGATAGAATATGGATTTACAATAAAATAAGTATGGACTACTCAAGAAAATACAACAAATGTCAAGTGACACTACATCCAAGTCAACCTCATCAATGCACTTGGAAGTAATTGCAAATATGATTTTACATTGTTTAGTTACTTGCAACTTAGCATTGTCACACACCCAACCCAATGGATATGGTTTCACACGAGGTGTGGTATTTAAACCCGACTTCTTAAAAATTGCTTCAGAAATTAAATTAACTTGAGATCCACTGTCAAACAAAGTATCTATATTTGTATGCTTCACTATGACCCTTATATGGAAAATCTCACTTCATTTCTTTTGATTAAGAACACTTTCCAATTTAGAAGATTGAACTGAAGAACTAGAACTAGATCTAGCAATAGATATACCTTTACTTCCCATTGCTATGATTTTAGTTTCATATCCTGAATCTGACCCTAGATCTTGTTAAGTTGTTGCAACAAACTTTTTTTCCCCTATCTTGGAACTTCTTTGGTCACAACTTTGGATGTAGCATCCAACACTTTTCCTCCTCATGTCCTCTCTTCTTGTAGTGACGACATGTATACCTCTCTTCAACTTTCTTTACTATAACTGACTTCTTACTCTTCCTTTTTCTCTTCAACTACTTCTCAAACTTGTGTGTCTTATTTGTTGGAAATATGGCTACAACAGAGATGACGCAGATGATCAAGGTTGTCATTAATGGCAATCGATTGTGTATGGGAAACACAAATGCTGAATCTCAGATGTTGAAACGTAGATGCTGAAACACAAATGTTGAATCACAGATGTTGAAACGTAGATGCTGAAACACAAATGCTGAATCTCAGATGCGTAGATGTTGAAACACAAATGCTGAATCTCAGATGTTGAAACATAGATGCTGAAACACAAATGCTAAATCACAGATGTTGAAACGTAGATGCTGAAACACGACTGCTGGAACACGAATGCTGGAACACGACTGCTGGAACACGACTGCTGGAACACGACTGCTGGAACACGGATGCTGGAACACGACTGCTGGAACACGACTGCTGGAACACGACTGCTGGAACACGACTGCTGGAACACGGATGCTGGAACACGACTACTGGAACACAGCGTTGCATGAGGTGGCATGTGTAGAGGAGGCAGAGTAAAGAGCCAGTTCAGAAAATCAGGGAGAACGCTGGCATGGGAAAA
>ML836020.1:0-10034 GCA_009831015.1 Picea engelmannii
TGATTAATTAATATATGGATGATTGACATTGTTACAAATAACAAAGGTGTAATCCATTGGATAATGCATTAATGCAATAATACAAAAATCAATATTATTATAAAAAAAATATTTGATTTTGAGATGATTAATTGAAAATTTGTAAAAAAGAAATAATTAAAATAATATACATATTAACTAGTGCCTATTAACATGTTGTATTATTAACTAGTGAAAATGTTGTACTAGTGCCTATTAACTACAATTAAACATCGGTGCTAAAAATTGTGAAAAAACATAGTTGATTTAAACGACATAACATATTATTAGATTTATGATTTCAAAATATTATGGTGCACATGATTACAATACGCACCAGTGCTTTACATATAATATATGCATTGGTGCTTTACATATAATATATGCACACGTGTGTACAAATTAAACTAGTGATGGTGTGCCATAAAAAAAAGAACGAATGGGTGCGTAATATTTAAATGTTGCATGAAACAGTACATACGAACCGATGCATACATAAAACAAAAAAACACCATCGTTGCATACAACAAAAAAGGTAGGCAAATGTGTAATAATTATAAGAGTAACAATGCTTTGATATTTGTGTACACAATTGTGTGTTTTACCAATACAAGCACTAAAAAAAAACCTCTGCCCACCTAATTTGTTTTAGTTATATGGAACATCTGTTAAAACCTTCGCTACGAATAACAAAGTTTTAATTCTTTATTTTTTCTCAATCTTGTAACACTAAAAACCTCTACAAAAACCTCCGCTACAAGGTGTTTTCCTTATAGTGTGTTCTTGCAGATTGATTCAATAGTCTAAGATAGTTTAGTGTTTAATTGTGTCTTTATATCAAAACAATATAAGATGTGGAAGGGACAACATGTTTTGTATTTCAGACTTGTAAGGCATGTACTTTGGTGTTGAAAAAGTAATTTTTTGGACAGTGGTGGGCCCAATCAATTTATGGGTATATTTTGATCTTGTTTGGAAAAGGGCATGCACTAAAGAATGATCACATAGGTTAGTGAGATAGTTAGCAAAGGAGATTTTCTTAGAGAATATGTCTGATAGAAACAAGAAGGTTATTTCTTAATGAATGGATTACCAAAAGGATTTATAAAGCATCATGTGTTAAAGGTCATGCAAAGTAAGAATCCTTGGAATAGTGAAGTTGGTGCTCAGAGCATGCACTCAATGATGAATTCAAGGGGCATGCTCGATGCATTGAGATGAAGAGTTAGACACCAACAAAATAAAAAGGTCAAGACCATGAAGAATTAAAGAAGACTGCATGCTTAGTATGGATGCTACAAGGTTTTAGCACAAAATGCCAAGCAATGTTGGGAATGATTTAGGCCATGATCAAATACGTATTTAACCATCAAGTGGGTGAGCATGGAATTAAAATTCCAMGCATAAGAACCAAGTGCAAGGGAATTCATCAAGAACTGAGCATGTGGTGAGTAGAACCAACRAGCATTGAGATGAATAAACAATGAATACAATAAAATTGTTTAGTGAAGTTGAAGGATGTATGCATTCATTGGATTGGTTTTCATCTCCATCAAACCTRAGAAAGTCGAGGGATGAAACTAGTCTTGTGTAATCATGTAAAAGGACCACAAGCATGGGTTGAGAAGGATGGATGAATATCAKAAGATCATACTATTGTATTTTATTTGGTGTTCACTTGCAATATGTGAAATTAGGATAYYTATGTAGTTAGTTTATAATATTTCTTTCAATCACCACGAAGGATGTATTGATAATCCTAAAAAACATTGGAATGAACCATAAGTGAGAGGAGAATACCAATKATCAAACCAAACCAGATTAAACTAACATAGATCATCTTTCATTTTKTCAAGATGATCAAATCATAGAAGGCARTGGGGAATTAGTGCCAAAATATGATTAAACTATTGAATGATCAAGTTTATTGGGAACTTGTAATAGGTGAATTGTATTTCCTTGTTTTATTAATAAAATGTGATGTCAAMTGCTAAGGGGACATGGAAAAGAGATGRGRGATTAATTAATCCAAAAGAGAAGGGAGTGTCTAGGATAATGGCCAAGAGGGGTCCAAAGGGGAATTACCCATGTAAATTAATTCAACCATTTTCCCTAAATTTKCTATTTGTATATGAACCTTCCAATTTCTAATTGAGKACTCCCAAAGCYAATCATTGAATGCATGTAAGAGGGTGGGTGTGATTGGTCACATCCCAAAKCTATTGGGCASATGGGGGTTGAGTACAATCAGCTTGGGGAAGTGTGTGAGTCAAGAAAGGAAGCCAAAGGAAATATATTTGTATGGGTTGGGTTAGTTTTTTTACACAGGAAGTTTTTKTGCATGAGAAGCAAGTAGAGAGAAAGAAAGAGAGCTTGGAGTCGGTGCAACCATGGAGGRAAAATTCTAGAGCATGTTGGAGTGTATTTGCAGCTGTAAACTGAAGAACCAGGTTGTTAGGCGTGAAGAGTGAACTCCTAGGCGAGTTGCATTGTAACAACAAGTGTTTGTTGTTGGTTTGTTRGTAGTTTTCCTAGCAACAATTTACCTGAGTTTCCAACTGAGAGATTCCTAGCTACYTGCGCCAAAGAGACCCTGATAAACGAATGTGAYACMTGAGGGATTGAGATCAGTGAAGGGGTATATTCCTTGGTTTGGTAAGGTCAATGGGAAGAGATCTGGTGGAAAATTAGGATAGTTATAGGAATATATCAATGGGTTGTGAGTTTTATGAGTTGTGAGTGGATAGTGAGAGACCACCCTCTTTTGTGGATTACTAGCCTTAGCTCGGGGGTGACTGGCCATTGATATTTGGAGCAATTATTCTATGGTTGGGTGGAACATCCATCCCAAGCAATTGGTTTCACAACCATTGTTAAAAGATAAGTGTTTCATCTCGTTGTTGTGTTATTTCGTGAGTTTATTTGTTATGCATGAACTTTGTTTGTTTGGAAATAATTTATATGTTGTTGTGTGAATTATTAAGCTGCATGCATATATATTTTAGCATGTTGTAGATGCATACAAATAATGGTAACAATTAGCAATTAAATCTAGATCAAATTCATAGATGTAAGCTACAAGAAATGAGTTAATTGTAAAAGAATTATTTAGTTAGATGTAAAATTTCCTTTTTATGAGTATTTCGCACCGTAATGTCCCTCGGATGGGTCGTGGGAAGTTACATAACCGCTGATGAATTTTGAATATATCAAATGTATGGAGATTCCATTGGCTAATTAAGGAGGAAACAAATATATCTAGAGGGTTGGATAGTATAGGAATGATACTCAGAGGAACTAAATATGTCTAAAGGGTTGGATAGAAAAGGAATAATAGTTTTACAATGTTGTTGTTGAGGGAATTGGAGATGTGAATAGAACAACATTGCTTCAAAGGCTAAGATTTCTATTTTTGAACCATTATATGCATGAAGCTTTGAATAGTAATAACTTGTTGATAGCTTGTTGGGTCATTGATTGTTTCTCACTAGTACGAAGAGTTGTCATAGTCTAGTTGATTTACTTGGGTAAGTTAATTCATTAAATTGTTTTGAGTGCCCTCTTAATACTTTTCATTCTATTTTTGGGGATATATGTGTCAATTTGATATTATTTCCCAGAAAAATCTCGTCGAAAACATTCCGAGTACTTCTCAATAGCACATGGCTCCAAGAATAACCCTCATAGAAATTGAACATTGTCCATTGGTGAAAATATCCATATTCTTCACTAATATATCCAACCCCTTTGAACCTTTTAATACTCTATAACATCAATAATTATTTTCACATCCAACCAATTCTTTTAATTTATTCAGACACATCCATTCTAATAAAATATTTAAACTTACAAATCAAATTGAAAGATTATTGGGAGGTTTGAGCGATGGAGGTGAGAGGTGTAGGGTGAGGGCCCAGGGTTCGAAGCATGGTAAGTGTTAAAGGATCCATGTCAAGGGGGATATCAGACAGTAAGAAACAACAACAACAAGTCTTCACCAGTCCTGGACATTGGGGAAGGTATGTCAGGTACAGTTAAGAAGTCCTTCAAGGATGTTGTAATGGTTATCTCGGAATCACAGGGGGAATATGTAGAAATGGGAGAGGTAGGAAAAGGAGAGATTGAGACACAAAATCATGCTAAAAAAGGGTCAAACAAGGACAAATATAAAAAGAGGCTACAAAATGGTTGTCTGGCAAAAGCAAGTAAAAACCCCAAGTACAAGGTCACATCGGGGAGCATAGCGAACTACATCTAATGGATGAAGGACCATGCACTTATAGGGAAAATTATGGGGATCTGGCCCTCTGAAAAAGGCCTTGCAAATATGGATAAAGTCTCGTTGGAAGGTGAAGGGTCAAATCAACCTACAACTAGGATCTAAAGGTTTTTTATAGTCATCTTCTCAGTGATGGCAGATAGGGATGAAGTATTTAAGGAGGGTCCATATTTCTTCAATTATACTAGGATGCACATGAGATACTAGATAGAGATATTTTCTCCAGAAAATGAATGTTTCACAACAAAACCAGTGTGGATCCAAATCTACTCACTCCTAAGGGAGTTTTGGGAGTCGGAAACCATGGAAGGAATCAAGAACACTATGGGATCCTTCATCAAAGTTTGAGAAGTCACAAAATATGCTAGGTACATCTCTTATTCTAGAATTTGTGTATACATGGATGTAGCAGGAGCCCTACCGAAGTCAATCATAGTCTCATACAAAGATAATGAATGGACTCAACCCTTGGACTACAAGCACATCCCATTCAGATGTAGAAAGTGCCACGTTCATGGACACATTTTTAGGACTTCCTCCAAAATGCTACTAACCCATCAAATAAATAAAAAGAGGAAACTTACTAGGAGGGTTTCTCAAAAATACCAAGAAAAATAAAGGCAAGCACAAGGAAACCTAAACAACCATGTACGTCTCCAAAATAGAGCACTACTAACAGATTCCAAGCCTTGGAGGGGGAGACAAGAGAACCACAAGAAGTTGATAAATCAAAAGATAATAAGGAAGACACTAAGAAAAAGGCTATAACAGGGGAGGAAGTACCAAAATTAAGGAAGACCTCCTCATATCTAGGGAAAGAGCAACTGGTAGAAGGGGAAGCAGAGATGAAAGATACCTAGGACTTGGAGTTTGAGTCTAAAGAGGAAGTTGAATCCGACATGGCTCAGGACATGGATATGGAGGAAGTTGAGGTGGATATGCCATATCTAAGAGTGACACATGGAGATCAAACAATAAATAACCCACATATCCACCAAATAGGAAAGATGCAAAGGGATCTATTAAAAGGAAAAAGTATGGGAGGTTCCCAAGGGACTCCATCATCCACCAGAAGAAACCTAGGCATCAAAACCAACCCCCTCAAACCTCTGAAAAAGATTCATAGAGAGGAAAATAAGAGAGGTAGAAAGAATCACAAAAATAAAATAGAGGAAATAGGAGCCCTACTGATAGATTCATGCCAAGCAATCATCTCGTCAGATAACTATTTCCCATCCCAACCAAAAAGTTAAATATGAAGATTGTATCATGGAATGTGAGAGGACTTAATGCACCATCTAAACGTAGAATGTTAATAAACAGGATCAACCATGAGAAATCTTAGTTATTTATGATACAAGAAGCAAAATGCGATATGGGAATAATGAAAAGGATAACTCAGAAAGTCTGAAAAGGTTGTGACGTAGAAGCAATTACTACTAAATGGGCCTCGGAAGGGATAACAATTATGTGGGATAGTAATAAGAATGAATAAGAAGGGGTATGTCTCAAATTCATATAGACCCCAATACCTAGGTCAAAAGAAGGATTTATTAGATGATTTAATCCTCCTAGGTAATACTCTACAACAAAAACCCTAGGTTATGAGAGGGGATTTCAACATGATTAAATCTCTTCTATAAAAAAAGGGTGGAGCTAGAAGTATGGATCTTGAGAATAAAGCCTTTGGGACATTGATAGAGAATCTCAGATTAATTGATATTCCCACAAGGAGCGGTTTGTTCACTTGGAACAATGAAAGAGGTAATGACAAAAGGATCACAGTGAGGCTAGATATATTCTTAGTCACAAAGACCTCTTTTCAGCGAAAATATGCTCTCTCAATGGATGTCCTTAAATACTTTGAATCAGATCATTGGCCTGTATTTTTAGAATGGAAATAGATCTTAAAGAAAGGACCCAAACCCTTCCATTTTGAAAAATTATGGCTATACCCCCCTGAATTCCAATAGAAAAATGGGATTTGGTGGAGGGAGCAGGAGAATTTATACCAAACAAAGATGTATCAGTTTTAGAAAAGACTCAGACATGTTCACCACCATAGTAAGATATGGAACAAGGAGGTCTTTAGAAATATATTTGAGGAAAAAAGGAAATTGGAAGCATATGTGGAGGAGATCCAAGTGGTGGCGATTCATGGAAGTCACTTGGAGGATGCGAACACTAGGGAGGAAGAAATAAATCTGGAATTGTTCAGATGAGACAAACAAGAGGAAATGTTGTGGAAACAAAAGTATCAAATTAACCAACTCAAAGATGGGGACAAGAATACCAAATTTTTCCACAATGCCCTCCTGCAATGTAGAAGTAATAACATGATATCATCCCTCAGATCGAAGGGGGGAGAAATCAAGGAAAATCAGGAGGACATTAAGGTTGAATTGACAAACTACTTCAGGAATCTACTGATAGAACTAGACCATCACAGGGAGATACCCATCCATAGGATCACAAGGGATATTCCCAAGTTGGTCTCCCCAGAATAGAACCAAAGTATAATGAGACCAACTTCTGTTGAGGAAGTGGAATAAATTGTTAAATACATGGCACTAGGGAAATCCCTGGGACCAGATGGATTTACCATTGATTTCTTTCAGGCTAGATGGTTGATCCTAGGAGGGAATATTTGGGAAGTGGTCTAAGAGTCTCAAATGTCCATATCCATCCTATAGGCCTTCAACACCACCTTCATCACCTTAATCCCCAAGGTCAAGGAAGCCAAAGCCACATATTAGTTCTTCCCTATCTCCCTTTGTAATGTTATTTATAAGATTGTCTTAATCCCATCCTCCTCTAGACTTAATCCCATCCTCCTCATCATTATCTCTTAGGAATAGGGGGGGGTTTTGGAGGGAAGGAAAATTATGGATGGTATAGTGGTGGGTCATGAAACCATCCACTCCCTCAATTCCACAAGGAAATATGGGATGATGATGAAGTTGGACATGTCTAAAGCCTAGGAATGTATGAATTGGGACTTTCTGAGAAAGATGTTGTTATATTTTGTCTTTAGGGAGGACTGGGCAGAGTGTATGTTAAACCTGGTTTCTTCATCCTTTTTCTCCATCTTAGTGAATGGTTCTCCCTCGAGAATATTTAACCCCTCTCATGGCCTTAGAAAAGGTGACCCCCTCTCCCCCTTCCTTTATATTATACTAGCGTAGGGCCTTGCCAGAAGTATATCCCAAGAAAAAAGTGTCAGCTCAATTCATGGTATATCCCTACACTCATTGGACGAGGCTCTCTCTCATTTACAATTCATAGATGATACCTTATTTATAGGTCGGTCAAATGTACAAGAAGCCCCGACCTTTAAAAAAGTTCTGGAAATATTCAATCAGGCCTCTGGGACCCTAATCAACTTGGAAAATTCTCAAATTTGTTTATCCAACACTCCCCCTACTATCTAGAGAAACATTTCCACCCTCCTAGGATTTCAGTAGGCATCCCTTCCCTCCAAATAACTGGGCCCCCATCCTAGAAAAATCTCTCCACATTGCATCCTAGGAAGATCTCCTAGCCAAGTTGGAAGCCAAATTATCTAGCTGGACTCACCACTTTCTTTATCTCCCACGGAGGATCCTATTAATTAAATTGGTCCTTATGGCCATGCATATTTATCTTTTTTTCAGTATTATCTGCACCCAAGAAAATTTTGAAGAAAATAATAAATATGCAACACACATTCCTCTGGGGGGGGAAACAAAGGAAAAATAATGAGCTCTGGTGGCTTGGAAAAATATATGTAAGCAAAAGGATAAGGGAGGTGTCGGAATTAAGGAGCCTCAAGTGATCGACCAAGCATTGACAACCAAAATTTGGTTGAAGTGGGTTAAAAATCATATTATCATGTGGGAAAATCTATGGAAAAAAAACATTCCCCTCAAATCCCCAATGAGGAGGTGGTACGAGCTGGAGGAGACAGTGTAGGGTCCCTGATATGGAAAATTGCATGAAAAAACCGAGGCCTGGTTCAACACCAATGTTTTTGGGAGGTCCACAATGGATGATCAACCGTTTTTTGAGATGATGATTGGGATCAACATCCCACCTCTAGTCATTCGGAGCATTTTTAGGATTTGAGATAGACAATGGAAAGGGAAAGTTGGAATATGTTTTACCAATATTGGTAGATTCATCTGGGTAGGATGAACCCATATACAAAGACCTAGAAACCCTTGTTGGAGTGGCCAGTATTTTGGGATGAATCTACGAAAATGAATAAGCTAGAGGCATTGAGGGAGCAATAAATAGAAATAAGATCAGGAGAGGACATTATTATATGGGGAAAGTAGAGGGATGGTAATTTTTGAGTGAAAGACACCTATATAGAAATGATGGGCCTGGGAGAGGAGCAGTGTAAATCACTTTGGGAGAAAATACCAACCTGGGATTTCCTACTTTGAAGGGGCTTCATTGAGTGCTCCATGTGTATGTTGTGTGAAGCAAAGGAGGAATCCCTTGACCACATGTTGGGTTCTTGCAAAATGACGACCTATTTCTATGGTAAAGGAGAAAAATTGTTTAGAAGGTTCAACATGGTTCAACATGAAATTCCAAGGACCTTAGAGAAATGGTGTAAGGTAACAAATGTAATATATTATACAAAAACTGGAATATTTAGCAATCAGAAAATGGACGATAAAATATTGAGAGAGAAATACCAAAAATAGTACCTTTATTCAAGAAAGCAATTTTCACTTGCCTCTTCGAGGGGGAAACCTCCCGCCGAGTAGAGCTCTATTACAATAATTTCTCAAGACAATATTTCTCATACCTCCTACTGTTATTTATTCTAATTCTATCTTCTAAGGAACATTCTAGATGAAGATCCTTCTAGAAGCGAAATCTTTTATTAGGTCTTCTTACATTGACTTGTTCACATTTATTTAATAGGCCTTATTAACTAATGTCGACCTTTATTACATGGAAAATTTATATCATGGTAACTAATAACCAACTAAGAGGGGTTAGGGTTGGATCCTAACATGCCATCCCACTTCAAAAGAAACCTTGTCCTCAAGGCTAAAGATGTGGAAACTATTGCAGTCTGGCCACTGATTCCCGAGTTGCATCCTTTGGAGACATGTCCTTCCACTTGATCAATACTTCTTTGATAGTTTGGCCACATAAGTGATGCTCACACATGTTGAGGGAAGATTCTATTTGTGGCTAAATGGAGCCTTCTTCATCTAATTCAGGAAGGATGGTTTGAACCCTACAATTTTGACCCACCACTTTCTTCAAAGAGGAAACATGTTACATTGGATGTATTTTGGAGGCAGCTGGAAGTGCCAATTTATTGGAAACTAGACTAATACATTTGATAATCTGATAGGGGCCATAAATTTTGGGTTCTGACTTGTGGTGGCCATGGGATTTGAGGGAGGTTTTCTTTTAAGGTTGGAGTAAGAGAAATACCTTATCACCTGCTTGGAAAACCCGTTTGGAATATTGTTGGTCAGCCTATTTCTTCATACGATTTTGGGCAATGTTGAGGTTATCCTTAAAATCCACGAAGGTAGCTTCTCTACCCTGTAGCAAATTATCAATAGACTAGAACTTTGATGTTTCTGGAAGATATGAAGTTACTGTAGGTGGTTTTTTTCCATACATCGTTTCATATGGTGTCATTTTGGTTGTTTTATGATAGGAAGTGTTGTACCACTATTCTTCCAAGGGTAATGATTGCACCCACTAATGTTGTTTGTCCAAG
>ML836020.1:36264-48227 GCA_009831015.1 Picea engelmannii
TTTCGAGAAGCCTGGAAGGAGTCAAACCTTCTCTGACTTTTGCGTCTCGGGGTTTTGTAAAAGAAGGGCCCAGAGGTTCAACCTTTCAACTCGCGAACTTGAAAGTTGCAAGCAAGGCTAGTAGTTATCCCTAGCTAGTGGTCACGCATGGAGAGTGCTAATAAGGAGGGGCCATACCATATCGGAATCTCGAGTATCGGTGATTGGTGAAGAAAATTCGAGGGTCTTCGACTCATGACTCGCGAGGTCGCGAGTTGTGAAAGGCACTTGCATTTAGGCGTGTATGTGGTCCTATCGAGATAGGGACTAAAGAAAGGGAGCTAGTGCTTTGTCGTTAAGCGACAGGTAGATTTGGATGGCCAGAATCTGCGTGCCCAGATCTACGGCTAGGGTTTCATTCCGGAGCCCCCTCGCCATTCTACCTTTAAGATTGGACTCACTTGTATCGCTGAGTCACGAAACATGAAAAGGCGCCTGGTTTGTTTGGCCTGTGATCCTAACCCACAATCATAAGGAGGTGAACGGGAAAGAACTAGCCTGCGCTAGGCCCCCGTAGGACTTCGGGGATTATGTCCCTTGAGGAAAAGCAAAAATTTTATTATGTCGTAGTGGGTGTGTTACAGTCATCTTACACACTCCTCGCTGAAAAGCAAGGGCTTCATGATTGAATATGTCACCTTTGTAACACTAAGCCAGTAGAAGCAATAGAAGTTGCTAGAAGATGAAAAACACTTCTTCTTGGATTGTCCTGCCTATGCCCATATTAGATTCCATTTTAAAAATATCTTCCACATTACCGGTTTCCTAACCTCTTAAGCCATCAAAACTATAGTAAGCATAAAAATACAATTTTAAAGAAATTGAAGTAATCTATTACCTTCTTGAGATCTGATAAACCAAGAATGTTAATCATCATCATGATCATCACAAATAATTAAACATTAATATAAATTTATCTTAATTATTTTACATTTACATTTACATTTAAATTTAAATTTGAAATAAAAATAATGAAATGTAAATATTTTAACATATATATAATTCCTAAAATGCTATGGGATGAAAGAGTGTGTCACTTTTGTGACACTAAGAAGGTTGAAGATTCACTTAGATTCACTGTATTAAAAAACCACTCTCTTAAATTCACTTTATTAAAAAACTTTCCCATAAGTAAAGTTTGTTAAAGGTTTTTTTATTTTTTTTGAAATCTTAATTTTTTTATTTTTTGGAAAATTATAAATTGGTATAGTTTAAATATTCTATGTTTTTTTTATTTTGTAATTAGATTTTTTTAAAAACTTATTAAAAAAAAATTAAAAACATAAAACTTTTAAATATATAAAATTTAAACTATTAATTTAAAAATTTGATTTTATTGGATATAAATTTATTTTAAAAACATTAATAATAAAATCAAATAAATGTTTTTTAAAAAACTTGGCAAAGTGTTTTCTTCTTAAATTTAATGTTAACCCAATATAAAATTGAATGAAGTTAATATTAAGATTAATATTTCTTAAAATATTTTTTTACATGAACTTCCTAAAATATTAGGAAATCAAAGTAAAATTGAATGAAGTTAATATTAAGATTAATATTTCTTAAAATATTTTTTTACATGAACTTCCTAAAATATTAGGAAATCAAAGTTAATATTAGATTTTTTAAAATTAGGAATACTTCCCTAATATGTAATATTAACTTTATTCACTACCTTTGGAAATCAAAGTTAATATTAGATTTTTTTAAATTAGGAATACTTCCCTAATATGTAATATTAACTTTATTCACTACCTTTGATGGTATGCACTTCAAATTACTTTGCCATTTTTCTAAACCTTTGTCGCTCTTTCATACTTTTTCGTCTCTTGTGATATTGGTTTTCTCCACCCCTTTTTAAGTCACTTTAACTTTGTGCATGTTTTGATTCGACTTATTTATTGATGACGCTTCTTGTAGGTTTTGATTTCACTTCTGCATTGATGACACTTTGTGCAAGGTCTTCATTAGAGACAGAATCTGAGCTGGTGGGAATAAGAAGGTTTTCAAGCGATAGTTTTTTATGGGACTTTAAAGTGACAATTGAGAAGGAGTGGCGGTTTAGACTAATGGCATATGTGTTTTTTCAAAACCTGTCAACCTGTTGACAGGTTTTTCACAAAAGCTCTTCCTATATATGCCTTCGACATAAATATATGTTGCTATTATTTTATTGGAAAATAATGTTGATAATATTAATAGTAATAAGTTATTTTGGGACAAGAGGTTAAATTGTAATAAAGGTGGTATTTGGTTTCATATACGGGATTAAAGTTAGATGTTATTACAGAATACATGATTCCACTAAAGAGTATTTTTAACCATTTGGATGTAAGTGTATTTTGATTAGTTTTAACCATTTGGAAGTAAGTATATTTTGATTTTGAAGTAAAATCTAAAAGTACTTCTAATTGGTTAAGAGTAGTATCTTTTAAATGATTTTCCTTATTGCATAAGGATGATGAATCCACTGACATTCACAAATGACAACTATTAATAATCATCCTCATTATTAATTAATCACTAAGTTATAATCAAATATACCATTTAAAAAAATAAAAAACTAATCCTAAAATTTGACAACCATTTTCTTAAGGTAAGAGGACCACCATCATTTTATACTTGATAGTCAAATTTATAATTTATGTTTATTTTATTTTATTTTCATGCATTGTAATGCTCATAAAAAAAAACTTTAGTCATGCTAATTAGTAAGTATAGTTTTCTCATTCGTGTGTATATATATATATATATATATATATATATATATATACGAGACTTATTAGTCTGTGTCGAAGGCGATCGATAATTCATTGACTTCATATTAGTTTGTCCTTTGACTAAAATATTTGCATAATCTTTATTATTGGAACTATAGAACTAAAAACATAATTTTTTATATAATAAAATATACCATATATGTCATGATATGATTGGATAACAAATTGGAGGTCTTATTGCTAACTTTACTATTCCCAATGTTGTATATGTTAGCATATCCAAAGTTTTTGATCATCTACGGTCTTTCTAATTTTTTACTATTTTTATTAAAATGTTTAGATATCCAAAGTTTTGAGCATGGAGAGTCAGTTTTTTATTAGTTGACTTCATATTAGTTTGTCCTTTGACTAAATATTTTTTGCATAGTCTCTATTGTTCAAACTATTGTTATTATTATTATTATTAAATTTTTTTTGGTTATTATTAAGTACCTAGGCATTTTTATTATTACGTACATAAATAGTCCTACCACACTACATTATTTCTTAAATGTTTACACAACGCGAGGCCCTTGGACGGCCCTGACAGCCTTAAATGTTTACTTAACATGCCTCACAACCTTAAATGTTTACTTAACAGGCGTGTTACAATACATTTTCCTCCGATTTTTTTTATACAATGTTTTCTGTAGTGAATATGGGCAATATTGTTCTTCAGTGGCATTACTGGTTCACTGGTTGATGCTTTATCGTTGGTTCGATGGATGCTACTTACTATTGTTTGATTCAACTTTGCAAAGTTAAAGTCCTGCAGCTGCACTTGGACCTCTTGGTGCTTGTTCACTATTTTGTTGTTTGCATGTTGCTCTTGTTTGCTTCAACTTAGCAAGGTTGAGGTCCTGCATCCGCAGTTGGACTTGTTGTTGCAGTTTGCACGCTTGGGATTCTGCAACTGCGATTGGAACTGTGTTTTTTTCGTTCTCCATTGGCGGGTGGGTTTCAGTGCCATGTTTACTTTCCTATTCGTTGTTTGTTATTTCCATTTTGCAAGTAAAAATTTTCAATACTGGGAATGCCTGGGTCAAAATCCTCTTGCAAAACATATTTGTATGTGAGTACTACGACCAGAGAACAAGGAGTGTGGCATTGTATTGGTATTCTTATTGAACATCAATGTTCGACATAGAACCCACCTCTATCGCACTCATAATGACATATAAAAAAGGAAATCGAATTTTCTCCTCGTTTTTTTCTGTTCTTGAAAACCATATGTTTGGTGCATTTTTTTCCATGGTGTTCCCTTCCAATCACATGTGCCCACTTCCATGTCCTAGACATCGAACCAGGACTCGTTGGAAAATAACAATGCAAAAAAAAAATGAGGTACAATCTGAAAAAACGCACCGAACGTATGGTTTTCAGGAACATAAAATGTGAGGAGAAAATTCGATTTCCTTTTTTATATGTCACTGTGGCTGTGATAGAGGTGGGTTCTGTGTCGAACATTGAAATTCATGAACAAGACCAAGAAAACCTTACATTCACGTTCCTTTGGTCATAGTCATCACATACAAAGATGTTTTGCAAGAGGATTTTGACTGAGGCATTCCCAGTATTCAAAATTATTACTTGCAAACTGGAAAAAATAAACAACAAATAGGGATGCAACCATGGCAATGAAACTTAACCGTGAATGGGGAACGATAGAAGCACAGTTCCAATCGCGGATGTAGAATATCAACTGTCCAAACTACAACTTTCTTAAATGTTTACACAGTGGGATGCCCTTGGATGGTCCTCACAACCTTAAATGTTTACCTGGCAGGCCTCACAACCTGAAATGTTTACTAAACAGGTGTGTTACAATAAATTTTCCTTTGATTTTTTGGATACAATCTTGTCTGCATTGAATTTGGGAAATATTCTTCTTCACCGACATTACTGGTTGGTTGGTTGATGCTTGTTCATTGGTTCACTGGATGTTGCTTATTGTTGTTTGATTCAACTTTGCAAAGTTGAGGTTCTGCAACTGCAGTTGGACGTCTTGGTGCTTGTTCACTGGTTTGTTGTTTGTTGATTCCTCGTGTTTGCTTCAACTTTGCAAGGACGGGGTCCTGCATCCGCAGTTGGACCTGTTGTTGCAGTTTGTACGATAGGCATTATGCATCCGCGATTGGGACTGCGCTTCCTTCACTCCCCATTCACTGGTAGGTATCAGTGTTGTGGTTGCATTCATGTTTGTTGGTTGTTGGTTGTTATTTATTATTTCCAGTTTGCAAGTAAGAATTTCTAGTACTGGGAATGTCTGAGCCAAAACCTCTTGCAGAACATCTTCGTATGTGACTAATACGTCCAGAGAAACATGAGTGTGTTGTTGTCTTGGTATTTTTCTTGACTGTCTTTGTTCGACAAAGATCCCACCTATGTCGCATGCATTGTGACATATAAAAAAAGGAAATCCAATTTTCTCCTTGTATTTTATGTTCGTCAAAACCATACATTTGGTGCATTTTTTTTTCATGTTGTTTCCTTCCAAAACATCTTGTTCCCCTTTGAATGTATATGATGGACACATAAACCACCTCTATTGCACCCATAGTGAGATATAAAAAAGGAAATCAAATTTTCTCCTCATATTTTATGTTCCTGAAAACCATACGTTTGGGTGCAACCCTTGCACTGAAACTTGCCCATAAATGCGGAACCCTAGAAATGAAGTTTCAATGGAGGATACAGAATCTGAACCATGAAAAATGCAACAATAGGTCCAACTATAGATGCAGAGCTTCAACCTTGCAAAGTTGAAGCAAACAAGAGCAAGCAACAAACAACAAATCAATGAGTGAATTGACCAATCATTGTTTTGTGACTACCATCAGGCTACTATTTTGTGACCGAATTCCAGATTAGAGGGAGTGGGCACGACCACACACTGTTTTCGATAGAGGGTGCACCGGTCTATGGAAATGAAAACAACTCACATATTGAGTAGTTTCTAGACAAATACATAACATGCAACATAGATCATTTGGATCAAGGGATTACCAAAGTTCATAGACATTATCATACAAGAAGCTGTAAAAAACAAAAAAATCACATTTCAGATACAACTTCCTTGTGTCGTCAATGACAACAACAAGAATCATAGAGCCAATTAGTTTAGACGACAATGTTTTCATTGAGAAATCTAAATATTTGTTTGCATTTCTGGAACAATGAGACTTTGATGACTTAATGAGCTTCCAAGACTTCTTGGAAGAGTTAAATCTAACAGAAGATGAGTACATCCAAGGAATACAATCTACATTTAAACAACCAACATTCTTCCTTAAATGAAAACTTTTACATATATGGAACAACAGTTTCTCCAAGGACCAACAAGTTATGTGGAATGAAAATACAAACCCACAATATGATGTCAATTCATATGCCACAACATCGTATTGTACCTCGTACATGACAAATTTTGACAAGTGCATTTAGAAGAATATGCAAAGAACATGAAAAAAATCATATTGATATTATGCAAATGATACATGCACTTGGAGATATACATTACTTGATCTTCAACAAATGCCTACTCAACAAACAGTCCACGTTGCACTTTCCCTGCCCCTGCACTATGGTTCAAGGAAATGTGTCTTCACAAACACATCTCCACTTGAGAAACACAAATTGGAACATGGTTTTACATTTGGGCAACCAAAAATACTATTAAAATATAATAATATGAAGAAATGTTGAAATAGATATAAACACCATCTCTTTGAACTTGAACCCGAGTTTGTTGAGCTCCAACTATATTTCATAGCTGAGAATGTTTTTCCCATAGTTAATGTTTTTTTATGGATTCATAATTATCAGACTAAGTGTTGTTGTGTGAGGGATAAAATTATTTTCTCCCTTTCTTTTTCCTCTTCTATACTTACCCGTTTTTCACTTTTCTTCTTCCCCTCTATTATCTGTTTCTGGTTCTATACTTAGTCTTGTTTCTATGCTCGCGAGTTCCCAAGGTGGCGAACTGAAAAATCCTCATATCCATATATATCTTCACATCATGAGTCCGACCGACCGTTGTTCATTTGTATACTTAGCCAATTTTATGGTCGCGGGTAGGTGCTATTGAACTCTCATGCCCCGTCTTCGGGGTATACATCTTGCACCCAAAACTTCTGTGATCTAGAATTCGACCCTGGGCTCCTTGAACTCAAAAGCCTCACTCTACCTATGATGACTCCATCTGACCGCCCCACCTTTCCATACTTAGTCGAGTCTTCAAAGTTTCGTAGGTTCACAGACTCTCGGGTTCACAAAAGTTTGAAAGAATTTTTCACTCCCCTCCATCCCCACCACCTTCTCCCCTTCCCAATGCACATTAATTATTATTTTACTAGTGACAACTCACCAGAAACGTTTGAAAATATTGGCATTAATAAGTGGAAATCTCGAGGACATCTCCCATTAAAACGCATTAATGGGAGAATATTATGGGATTTGATTTTTTTAAGGCATCATCATAGTAAGAATGCAATATTGTGCTATCCCGTTGTCATCTACAAAGGTCTCGATGACATGTCCCTCTTTAATACTGTGCATATATTACAGGTTGTCATGGCACTATCGAACTCTCATGCCCCCTATTCTGTGATATGCATCTTGCACCCAAAACTTCTGTGATCTACAATTCAACCCCAGACTCCTCGAACTCGCAAGCTTCACTCTACCTATTATGAGTCTGTGCTCGTCCCTCCGACCTCCCCGCCTTTCCATACTTAGTCGATTCTTCACCTCTTGTTGTCGCAGGTTCGTGAGTTCATGGACTCCTGGGTCCAGAAAATTTTGAAATCATTTATTGCTCTCATCCATCCCCGCCACCTTCGCACATTTCCCAATGAAAATTACTTACGCTTTTAATTGGTGACAATTCACCACATAGGTTAAAAAAGATTGTCATTAATAACCGAAAATCTCGAGGACATCTCCGATTAAAATGAATTAAACCAAGATCTACGAGAGATTATATTATCATCCCCCAATGTTCATTTTAAATGCTATCAGGACACAATTACTGTCACATGTTGCAATACAAACAAATATTCATCAAAAATTTAGATTTTCTCACAAGCACCCCAGATGCACTCCAGTCGCCTGATATCCAATTGGCAGAGGTCAATATTATGGGGTCTGAACTCTTTTTTTTTTGTGGATCTTGAAATTGGAAAAATTGTTGTTTATTTTAGTTTTTTTAAGGCATTATGCCCCGCCTTTCCATACTTTGTCGATTCTTCACCTCTTGTTGTCACAGATTCGCGGGTTCCTGGGCTTCCAGAATCACAAAACTTTCAAATCATTTTTTGGTCCCATCCATCTCCATCACCTTCACATCCTTCCCAATGCACATTAATCATGCCTTTATTAGTGACTGTTGGTCACTATAATTGCTTATTTAACTAAACAATCAAGTGCTACATAAATTGTCAACCCAGGGAAGTCTGTTTATTTCAAAGGTAATCACACACTGTATATGCTCAATCTCAAAAGMAATCTAGAGTTGTAGTAAAAATACACTAATCACACCTTGCCTTGAACAAACTGAAGTCCTAACTTGAATTACAGGAAAGCAACCTACCTATTGCAGAGTTCAAAGTTTAAAGAAATAATTGTCCAAAGAATCCTGGATTACATTAAGAAATAACAGCCTAGGAAAGAAATCTTTCAGGGCACTGCAAAAGGAAAGACCAACTATTCTGTAACAGAGAACAAGACCCTATTCCCCAAGAAGAAATCTTCAACACCTGTTTCCGATCATCACACTTTCATGAACTCATTACTAATTGAAATGATTGACACACACTGAAGGCTAATTATCTCTTAACAGAGAACAAAACCCTATTCCCCAAGCATGAATCTTCAACACCTGTCCCTGATTATCACACTTTCATAAATTCACCAAACATGATTGATAACTAGAATGATTAATAGTTACCCAAGCATGAATCATATGAAAACAATGTAACAATCAGTAAAGTAGAGTTTCAACAAAACAGAGTTCAGTAAAGTAGAGTTTCAGCAAAACATAATTTAATCAAGGCCTAAAAATGTGTCCATGAACGTGGCACTTTCTTCATCTGAATGGGATGTGCTTGTAGTCCAGGGGTTGAGTCCATTCATTGTCTTGGTATGAGACTATGATTGACTTCGGTAGGGCTCCTGCTACATTCATGTATACACAAATTCTAGCATAAGATATGTACCTAGCATATTTTGTGACTTCTCAAACTTTGATGAAGGATCCCATAGTGTTGTCAATTCCTTCCATGGTTTCGGGTTCCGAGAACTCCCTTAGGAGTGAGTATATTTCGATCCACACTGGTGTTGTTGTGAAACATACATTCTCTGGAGAAAATATCTCTATCTAGTATCTCATGTGCATCCTAGTATAATTTAAGAAATATGGACCCTCCTTAAATACTTCATCCCTATCCGCCATCTCTGATAAGATGACTATAAAAAACCTTTAGATCCTAGTTGTAGGTTGATTTGATCCTTCAACTTCCAACGAGACTTTATCCATATTTGCAAGGCCTTTTTCAGAGGGCCGTATCCCCATAATTTTCCCTATAAGTGCATGGTCCTTCATCCATTAGATGTAGTTCCCTATGCTCCCCGATGTGACCTTGTACTTGGGGTTTTCGCTTGCTTTTTCCAAACAACCATTTTGTAGCCTCTTTTTCTATTTGTCCTTGTTTGACCCTTTTTTAGCATGATCTTGTGGCCCAATCTCTCCTTTTCCTACCTCCCCCATTTCTACATATTCCCCTTGTGATTCTGAGATAACCATTACAACATCCTTGAAGGACTTCTTAACTGTCCCTAGCATACCTTCCCCAATGTCCAGGACTGTTGAAGACTTGTTTTCGTTGTTTCTTACCCTCCGATATCCCCCTTGACATGGATCCTTGAACAATTACCATGCTTAGAACCCTTGGCCTTCACCCTACACCTATCACCTCCATCGCTCAAACCTCCCAATAATCTTTCAATTTGATTTCTAAGTTTAAATATTTTATTAGAATAGACGTGTCTGAATAAATTAAAAGAATTGGTTGGGTATGAAAATAATTATTGATGTTATAGAGTATTAAAAGGTTCAAAGGGGTTGGATATATTAGTGAAGAATATGGATATTTTCACCAATGGACAAGGTTCAATTTCTATGAGGGTTATTCTTGGAGCCATGTGTTATCGAGAAGTACTCAAAATGTTTTTGACGATATTTTTCTGGGAAATAATATTAAATTGACACATATATCCCTAAAAATAGAATGAAAAGTATTAAGAGGGCACTCAAAACGAATTAATGAATTAACTTACCTAAGTAAATCAACTAGACTATGACAACTCTTCGTACTAGTGAGAAACAATCAATGACCCAACAAACTATCAACAAGTTATTACTATTCAAAGCTTCATGCATATAATGGTTCGAAAATAGAAACCTTGGCCTTTGAGGCAATGTTGTTTTCTTCACATGTCCAATTCCCTCAACAACAACATTGTAAAACTATTATTCCTTTACTATCCAACCCTTTAGACATATTTAGTTCCTCTGAGTACCATTCCTATACTATCCAACCCTCTAGATATATTTGTTTCCTCCTTAATTAGCCAATGGAATCTCCATACATTTGATATATTCAAAATTCATCAGTGGTTATGTAACTTCCCATGGCCCATCCGAGGGACATTACGGTGTGAAATAATCATAAAAAGGAAATTTTACAGCTAACTAAATAATTCTTTTACAATTAACTCATTTCTTGTAGCTTACAACTATGAATTTGATCTAGATTTAATTGCTAATTGTTACCATTATTTGTATGCATATACAACATGCTAAAATATATATGAATGCAGCTTAATAATTCACACAACAACATATAAATTATTTCCAAACAAACAAAGTTCATGCATAACAAATAAACTCACGAAATAACACAACAACAAGATGAAACACTTATCTTTTAACAATGGTTGTGCAACCAACTGCTTGGGATGGATGTTCCACCCAACCATAGAATAATTGTTCCAAATATCAATAGTCAGTCACCATCGAGATAAGGCTAGTAATCCACAAAAGAGGGTGGTCTCTCACTATCCACTCACAACTCACAAAACTCACAACCCATTGATATATTCCTACAACTATCCTGATTTTCCACCAGATCTCTTCCCATTGACCTTACCAAACCAAGGAATATACCCCTTCACTGATCTCAGTACCTCATGCATCCCATTCATTTATTAGGGTCTCTTTGGCGCAAGTAGCTAGGAATCTCTCAGTTGGGAACTGAGGTAAATTGTTGCTAGGAAAACTACCAACGAACCAACAACAAACACTTGTTGTTACAATGCAACTCGCCTATGATTTCACTCTTCACGCCTAACAACCTGGTTCTTCAGTTTACAGCTGCAAATACACTCCAACATGCTCTAGAATTGTCCCTCCATGGTTGCACCGACTCCAAGCTCTCTTTCTTTCTCTCTACTTGCTTCTCATGCACAAAAACTTCATGTGTAAAAAAACTAACCCAACCCATACAAATATATTTCCTTTGGCTTCCTTTCTTGACTCACACACTTCCCCAAGCTGATTGTACTCAGCCCCCATGTGCCCAATAACTTTGGGATGTGACCACTCACACCCACCCTCTTACATGCATTCAATTATTGGCTTTGGGAGCACTCAATTAGAAATTGGAAGGTTCATATACAAATAGAAAATTTAGGGAAAATGGTTGAATTAATCTACATGGGTAATTCCCCTTTGGACCCCTCTTGGACATTGTCCTAGACACTCCCTTCTCTTTTGGATTAATTCATCCCCCATCTCTTTTCCATGTCCCCTTAGCAGTGGACATCACATTTTATTAACAAAACAAGGAAATACAATTCACATATTACAAGTTCCCTATAAACTTGATCATTCAACAGTTTAATCATATTTTGGCACTAATTCCCCACTGCCTTCTATGATTTGATCATCTTGACAAAATGAAATATGATCTATGTTAGTTTAATCTAGTTTGGTTTGATCATTGGTATTCTCCTCTCACTTATGGTTCATTCCAATGTTTTTTAGGATTATCAATACATCCTTCATGGTGATTGAAAGAAATATTATAAACTAACTACATAGGTATC
>ML836021.1:0-14574 GCA_009831015.1 Picea engelmannii
GAAATTCTGACATGGACTTGAATCAACGGTCCAGAATCAATCTTGATCTAACGGCTCAGATGAAGTCACGATTTTTCCTATTGCGATTACGCCCACTTCTCCTTACACTTTAAAGAACGTGCATGTTCTTCTTGATCCAATGATGGTCGGGTCTTGCACTTGGATCTAACGTCTGAGATTTGTCCTCCTTTTCAGTGCGCTCTTCTTGTCTTCATTCAGATCTGATGACCATCAGGAATTCAGAAAGAGATCCAACGAACACAGTTGATGCTCTTCCCCGATTATCACTGCTCCGCTGATCATCGCTGTTGTAATCAAGCCATCACCACTACTGTACTTTCCATCAATGACAAGTATACGTTGCCTGTAAATATGCTAACAATCCTCTGTACATTCTTCCTGTACTCATGCCATTCGTTGTTTGTTACATATTTGCCAACATTGCATATCTCCCATTTCCACTGAAATTTCTTGGTTGTCATTCATATAAATGTAAGTTTATTCTTTGCGTTTGTATGCCTATACACCCATTGAATGGATTTTACCTTCTTCTTACACACTGGCACTTCATCATAGATTCCTTCGTTCATCATCTATAGAAAATTCTATACATTGATCACACAATCTTCATTAATTACATAACGTTGAACATAATCGAGGTAATCTTTTGTCACAATTTATTTAGGTATCACAATCACTTTGAACTATTCGAACTATTACATCATCACAATTTTCTTCATTATTATTCTCCAACCTAAGAGTGCCTTCATTGCTTACTACCTCCATCAATACACACAAATAATCTTCCATAACCTTAGGTTGTAATTTATCCATCTCTTCATCTGCTTGAAGTATCTTATCAAGTTTCTTTTTTCCATTGATCCTTTGGCCTTCACAATTATATTAAGAAGAATTTACATTATTTTCCTTGGTTTCACACAAATAAATGCAAAAAAACATTGAGAGAATACAAACTTCCCTCAAGCACCTTCTCTAATGATGCATCTTTCGTTGCTTCACTAGGTTGAATATTTTTGCGTAGTAGATAAGTCGCTATAATTTATACTCCACTTCCTTCAGCATGGATGCAATCACATGCTCTTCCTACTCATACTTGGAATCCTCCACATCAATATGGGAACACTCTCTAGCCAATATTATTGTCATCTTGCTATTCATATTATCTTTCTCTTCACATATATTCTCTTCTCGTATACACTCTTTATTCTCTTAGAGATGCCCTTATGTTGATTTTATTTTCATAATGTTAATCAACTCTTCATATTCTATCACTAATTATTCCTTCACACCCGCTTATCTTCTAGTCATATTCTCCTCATTTTCTAAGACATGTTGATGTGGCTCTTCAAGAGACACATCCTCCCACTCATGTTCACTCTCATAAGCCATCTTCTTTGATTGTCCTCTCCATCAATCCCCCTCAATGTTTCTAAGCATTTAAATAAATTTTGCAACTCCTTTTTAACCTCATTGTCATCCATGTGAGGTAATCACCTACTTCCTCTGACTCACATGCTTCTTTTTGTGCCATATTCTTGTCACTTTCCTACAATCTTCTTTACATGTTTGGGAAACATCTTCCCAACCACCATACTGGAACTATATTTTCCTCATGCAAATCTACCTAGAGATTCTTGTGTTGGCATTGTGTATTTTCTTTGTAACTCTACCCAATACTCTCCTTGTTGGAATTCTCCCCACCATAGGTTCTTCCTCCTTTGATACAATATGATGTAAAAGTTTTCTCACATTTACCCCATGGTTTGCAGAGTCCCCAACAAATGCTATAATTTCATTTAAATTAATGCAACAATGGGATCCCTATTTAGAGTGCACAACATTTCTTGGAAGTAAACTAACTCATCAACAAAATTTCTTGGAGTCCTTTATTCTCTTGGAAGTTCTTTATTCTCTTATAGATTCCCTTATGCTGATTTTATTTTCATCATGTTAATCAACTCTTCATATTCTATTGTTACTTATTCCTTCACTCCCTCGTATCTTCTAGTTAGATTATCCTCGGTTTCTAAGACATGTTGATGTGGTTTTTCAAGAGACACATCCTCCCACTCATGTGCACTCTCATAATCTAATCGAGAAAACCAACAACCTATTTAAAGTCACACCTCTAATTATTATTCATCATCCTACAACTTCATTGTTTACAATACAATATATATAGGATCACATGGCATCAAAAACCCCTAATCCATTGACCCAGATTAGACTACAATCCTAATTCCTTAACTGGAATAAAAAAACCATGGTAAAGCCACAAATCCACCCATGCACCAAAAAACCACCAAAAGCGAAAATTGTGCTAAAAAACACTAAAAAAGGGATGCAAAAATTGTCCAAAAACATTATGGAGGTTGTTTCCCCCCCTATGATTCCCCTGTTGGGCCCGACACAATGAATCATGCATGGGGTTGGTCATACAAAGAATATAACACATACCCAACATTATCCTACTTGTTGTTTTCTTTGAATGCAAGGGGTCACAAGATTACATAATCAACAATCTAGGGCAACAATTCCCATTGTTTCTCTACACCAGGAGATTTTCTTGGTGCTCACAGACTTTGTCAATTAATTTGCAACATTCTTCAAAGTGTCCACCTTCATCAACAACACCTTCTTGTTTTCAACCATGTCTCTCACAAAGTGATATTGAAAATCAATATGATTTGTCTTTGAATGATAAGTAGGGTACTTTGCCAAGAAGATTGCACCTGGATATCACAATATATCCTTACAACATGTTGTACCAACCAAATAGTTGAACACAATATTTGTAACCATACTTCTTTTTGGTTTGCATGAGTGATTGATATGTATTTAGCTTCCATAGTTGAGATTTATGTCCAACACTCTGTCCAATCCCGGTCTTCCTTGGTAGCACAATCCATAACTAGTAGTGCCATGCAAATACTTGAAAACCCTCTTTACTTTTGTTCAATTCTCATTCCCTAGTTTTGACATATACCTGCTTAAAACTGCCAGTACAAGTGAAATGTTCGGTCTAGTACAAAACCTTGCATACATCAAACTTTCGACTGCACTAGAATACAGAACACGAGACATGTCCTCTTCCTCTTCCTATGTCTTTAGACACTGATTTTCATATAATTTCACACCTACAGGAATAGGAACCTTGACCGGTTTACATTTCTGCATATTAAACCTCTGCAACATTGTCTCGACATATTTCTTGTGATTTAATTAGAGTTTCTTGTTTGTTCGATTTATTTTAATTTTCATGCCCAAAATGAAATTTGCAGCACCAAGATCCTTCATGTCAAATTTAGAGGATAACTGAGCTTTCACGTCCTAGATAATCTCCTTGTCATTTCATATCAACATATCCACATACAAGACCAAATAAATAAGATGATCACCTACTTATTTGGAATACACATAGTGATTAGCTTTGCTCCTTATGAAGCCAAGTCCCAGCATGTACGTATAAGATTTTTGATACCACATCCTTGGTGATTTCTTTAACCCATACATGGACTTTTCTATCCTACATGCTAACTCTTTCTCTCCCTTCACTGCAAAGCCTTCTGGTTACTTCATGTATATTTCTTCTTCCAGATCCCCATGTAGGAATGTTGTCTTCACATCCATTTGTTCTACTTCAAAATCAAGAGAAGAAACAAAAGAAAAAATAAATCTAATAGAAGTTAACTTTGCAACGGGAGAAAATATTTCACCAAAGTCAATTCCCTCTACCTGGAAATAAACTTTTACTACTAACTGAGCTTGTATTTCTCCACTTTGCCTTCTACATTCAAATTCTTCTTAAATACCTATTTCCTTCAAATGGAATTTCTTCCAACTGGAAAATACACTAGATCCCAAGCCTCATTCTTGTCCAAGCCTGTCATTTGTTTAACCATGATTTTTTCCATAGTTTGTCATCCTCTGAATCCACTACCTCCCTAACATTTATAAGATCATCATAAGTAATAAAAAAAACAAAATTAGAGCGAAAATCAGGTGGAATACCACATTTTTGGTTGCCTTCTTTTTTGAACTGATCTCCTCAATACCAAAGTATGAATTTCTTCTTCTTATTATTCATTTTATTTTGTACAGTCTAATTCATTATATTTCGATTCAAACTCTATTTTCTTTGGATATTCCTCCTCAGATAGAACTTCTTGTTTGACAACATCTTTGATTTCTCTATATACCACATGTTGGCTATACACTACCTTCTTAGTTTCTGGGTTCAAAATCTTATAACCTTTCAAACCATATTTATACCCAATAAATATAAACATTTTAGCCTTTTTATCTAGCTTACTTCTATTTTCCTTTGGAATGTGTACATATTCATCATAACCACATTCCCTAAAATGTTTAAGAGAGGGTTTCTTACCAGTCCATACCTCATGTGGAGTCTTGTTATTCAGTGTTGATGAGGGTGATCGATTGATCAAGTAACATGAAATACCCACTAACTTTGCCTATAATTCCTATCCTAACCCGACACCACTAAGCATGCTCCTTTGTTTTTCCATCAATGTCCTGTTAATCCTTTATGCGACTCCATTCTATTGAGGAGTGTATGGAGTAGTCTTCTTCCTTGCTATACCACACTTCTTATAGAATTCTACGAATTCATTTCCATATAATTCTCCACTATTATCCATCCTCAACACCTTAATTCTCTTCTCTATCTGATTCTCCACAAGACCCTTAAACTCTTTAAATTTGTCAAAGAATTCATATTTCTTTCTGAGGAAATAAATCAATGCATTCCTTGAGAAATAATATATAAATGAGACATAGTACACATTTTTATCCATTGATGGAATTGACACATGTCCAAATAGATCATTGTGCACCAAATGAAATATTCCCTTTGCCCTCGTATCACCAGAGGATAATATTACATGATGTTTCTTCCCATATAAGAAATTCTCACATAAATAAAAATCCAGAGAGAAATTGGACATACCTTCAACCATACCTTTACCATGTAGTACTTCAAGGCCCTTCTCTCTGATATGCCCTAGTATTTGATGCCACAACATAGTATTTTCTCCATAAACTCTAGGAGTTTTTTCTTCTTCAGATCCAATCTCATGAACAATAGAATTTTTGCACCTATCGCCAATAGTGCTTCCCAAAAGCTTATACAAAGTTCCAATCTGAATTCCTTTCATAATAACATTACCCCTCGAACCATCCTATAGGTTTCCTTTTCAAACATTGTTTTTACACCTACACCATCCATCTTTCTTACAAAAATCAAATTCCTATCCAATCATGGGATGTGCGGAACACCAACAATTGTTCTAATCCTACCATCCATAAGCTTCAACTTGACATATCCTTGTCCTATGATGTTGGCTGTTGAGCCATCTCCTAGAAAAGAATCACCCCCATCATACCTTTCATATTAGAAAAACCACTCCTTGTGAGGAATCATATGAAAGGATTCACCTGAGTTGACCAACCATGTCTCATGATCTGCATGTGTGCTTGAAGAAACCAAGTATACATCTCCTCTTTCATTTGCGGAGGTTGTTGCTTCTATAGAAGAGACATCATCACATCCCTTCCCTCTCTCAACACTTTTGGATCTATGTTGTTTCTTGTAATACCTTATTTTCCACATCTCCAAGACACCTTTACAAATTTTCTGGGAGATTTAGATCTTCCCTTAGATTTATATCTCCCACTTGAGGACTTATTTCTATTTCTTCCTGGGAGCATCCTATTGCAAATAAGGAATCTATGCTCTTGATTTCCATGTTTTTCTACCTCATCTCCTCTGACAACAAGGATGGGACCACATCATCGAAACTTAAATTAATTGCATTACTACTTATGGCCACAACCAGACTATACCACGATTTTGGTAAAAAACACAATTTTTTGATACACTTGTCTTCATTAGAAATATTAATATCAACAAATACTAATCAATTTAATACAATATTGAAGGAATTCATATTCTTTATCACTAAGTCTCCATATTTTATTCTCATATTGTACAACTTCTTCCGCTAAAACAATTTGTTTACTAGGGACGTAAACTAATACAAAGCCCCTAACTTATTCCGTAATTCCTTGATTGTAGTTTCCCCCAACACATTCAATGATATTGAATTTGAGAGACACAACATAATTGTTCTCTTCACCTTCCGATCTAAATTTTCCCATTCTTATGTTGATGTTCATGTAGGTGCAATACCTGGATCAACAATGACCCATTGATCTTTGTCTACCAACAGATATTCCATCTTGAGCTTCCACAACTCAAAACTTTGCCCATTAAATTTCTAAATCTCTATTTTTGAATTTATCTCCATTTATTTTCACCACAATAATTGATATTGTGGAGCTCCCACTATAAAAAGGTTTATCACAGACCCAAGTCAAACCCCTAGCCACAAAGGCGTCCCCCCTTTAGCCAATAACCACTCTGATACCAAATGTAAGTTGTAAACATTTTACAGTAATGCAATGCACACACAGATTCTTCGAGGGCTCTACAAAAACCTCCCAAAAAAAAACTTTGAGGGATCTTCCCCATTGCAATCCCAAGGATAGGGGGGACTACCACCCCCTAGTGACTCCCCTCACTCCACCTAGTACAATGAACCGTGAATGGGGTTGGTTGTGAAAATAATATAACACATACCCAACAACCAAAACACTACAAGGTAGTCACAAGACACCACAAATGAAACAAGAGGTACCACAAATCTATGAAACCCTAAAAAATGTGAGGGAACCATACTCACCGCTATCAACAAACTTTAAGTGAAGGAACCTCCAACACAAATTCAAATCCATCATGCCACCAAATGTCAAGAATAGAAGAGACATACCATTAAATGGAAACCCTATAACCAAGACTATAAACAAAAATCTAACCTATTCTCTAGAGGTTTTTTTTTTTTCTCTACTCTTCTCCCTATCACAACAACCTCTACACTCTATATCTCCATTGACATACTTCCTATATTCTAAGGGTAAAACCCTAACAAGGTTTGAAGAATGCATTGTCTAGGGAGAGGGAGGAGGCAAATGCCTCTCCTCCTTCCCTTTTCTCCATATTCACTCCACCTCCTTGAGCTCGTTTCTTTAATCACTAATTTTGATGTTTAAACTCCATGACACTTACTAAGTTTGAGGATATTTCATATGTGATTAATATTTTTTAACAAATATAAAATCCCATGTATTTACATATTTGGTTATGCTAATAGTTAAAGAAAATATTTTTTTCTTACAGATAAAAAAAAATGGATAGGTGGTGTAGTTTATAGTGCAGAGCTTGATAGAAAAATTAATGGGTATTTGGTTGAATCACAAAGTATTGGAAGCATTTATTCAAAATCAATGGGTTCCTCATGTGAAATATTGAGTTTAGTTCTACTTATCTGGTAGGGTTACTTTACCTTTCCTTTTTATTTAAAGAAGATCACAATTTTTGTTCTGGAGTGGTCTGTGGTTCCTATGAGCCATAGGAATATATCTAAAAATATGTCTTATGGAATTTGATTTATAAGAGAAGATACCCTCATTGGTTTCATTTTGGGGATAAATTCCCCCTTCTCACTCTGAACCTTTGGGACAACTAAACCTTCAAGGCAATTGGCATCAAGCTAGGGAGATATATAGAAATCATTGAATGAAAATCAAACATGTACACATATGCCAAGATCTATGATGAAGTTAATCTTGAAGAAGGCATCCCTAAGGCACTAAAACTTCAAAATGATAATCGAACCCTTATTTATGTGTTGGATTATAATTAGTTCTCATACACAATGTAATGATTTTCACAAGCATTACCATTTTAATAAAATATTGTCTAAGAAAGATCCCTCCTACATAACAAAAATAACAATTTTAAACAACTTCGAAATCCTTGAATAGAAGGATAAGTCAACCTCACACCAGTCTCTAACCCAATAATGATGTAAAATCTAGCTCAAGTCAACATATATTTTGAGTTCTTCATCTATCTCCAAATGAGGTATCTCCATGACTAGTGTAAGAAATCTACCCCTATCCCTCCCTTAAGGAGGATAGAGAAAACATGACTTAGGAGAAAAAGGAACTCCATGTAGTCTCTCTAGAGAACAAAGGGCCTCAATAAGAGGGGAAATTTGTCACCATTTGACGTTAAGGAGAAAAATAAGATCCTCATAAAAGCATATAATTAATTGAAAAGGAGTCACAAGTTACAAGATCTGGTTTTTCCTTGGAAAATTGTTCAAAATCCAAATTCATGATCTCTAGAAGCAACCTAGTGTGGACACGAAGGCCAACAAATCCCCCTCTCCCTACCTAATACTTCTTGGTAGTGGAACAACTTGCCTCACTTGAAAAGACTGTGGAATCTTAATGTATTTCATATGTTCCTAGGATGTTTCAACATGATATGAATCTAGTTTATGTCCTAATCCAAGAAACATTCATGGGGGGACAAGATTTGAAAAGGGAGAAGAACACAAATCAAGAAGTGTTAAGGCTTGGGGATTCCATTGGAAAATGGATATCAATCAAAGATATTGGGAAACAACCCCATAAATACTTTGTTAGAATTAAAAGATTGGAATTATGTCTAATTTTACTATAGATGCCAATAGAATTTTTAAGCTCACCCTGCCTCAATGCCTTTCACGAGGGGGAGGAAATCTAAGAAGGAACTTAGAGAGAGAGAAACAAAAATAAATAATGCATTAGTGTTGTGATGAACTTTGTTCGACTTCAATTAATCCAATTTCTTATAATTAATTGGCTTGGATGTTTTTTTATTTATATATTATTATATACTGAATTTGGAAAAGCAATATTCTTGTGATGTTGAAAGATAAACAAAACTTTGCAAGGACCAATCCCATTCTCATAAATATGAGTGGTAATTTGATAATTAAAATATTAATGCATGTGATTGTTCTTCTATTACATGACTAAAGCCACAATGGTTTTGTTTTAAATAATAATAACTTAATTTAAGGTCATGACTTCACTATATGTCAAATTAATATATGGAACCTCCTTGTTTATGGAACAAATTAATATATGAGACTTCCTTGTTTATGGGACAAGGGACCCCTCTATATAATGATTTGAGTACTTAGTTTACAAAGATGTACAAAGGTATATACCTCATTCCCTTCAAGTTTAAACTTATAACACCAACAAAATCACTAATTAAATTTAAAAAGTAACTCACACATCAAAGCATTCATTTTTTCTGAGCAAATTGGTATATGCACACTTATGATGAAATTTATAATGCGACACTCTCAATTAAATTTAAAAAGTAACTCACACATCAAAGCATTCAATTTTTCTCAGCGAATTGGTATATGCACACTCATGATGAAATTTCTAAGGCGATACTCAATGTATTTTAAAGCTTGGGTGAGGAATAATTCATTACCTTTTCATATATACATTTTTATGTAATCCTTTTTATATACATTTTTACATATGGAGTTAAACAATGGAGAAACTCAACATTTTTATCATTTTTTTTTTCCAATGAAACAAAGTTCCATGCTACTCCACTCTTTTTTTTTTAATTTTAATAATTTGAATTTTATTAAAACTAGCTTAATCTCTTAAAACAAACTTCTATAATCAAAATTCTTATCAATTATATAAAGCTATAACTTTAAACAAAATTCATATCAAATTTAATTTTTATTAACATAAAATTAATTAAATTTATCCCTTTTTAATTTACTCATTTCTAAACAATAACACATAACTTAGTTAACAAATTAACTTCGAAGTTCGAGGTATCCCAAATTGAGAATGTATGAGATGTCATTTAACCTCAAACTCTCACACTTTAAGAGCCATAAAGGAAGGGCGGTGAAGTGGTTAGGACGTGACAAATACCCATTACTTTTGGAGTCTTAGGTCAACTTCCTCATGGATTGTGGGGTTTGCTCATGTAGCAATTTGATGTCAAAGCACTTGTTTTCTTGAATGCATGATTATTGGCATGCATTTTACCAACAATATTTGAGTTGTCTCCATGAGTTTGTCTTGAAAAGGCCACTCCTCTATAATCATCAATGTTCGTTTATGATGTGAAAGTGGGGCCTTCACCTTTTGATTCACACTTATGGATTGCTTCCTAGTAAGGGAGGCCAAATAGAAACATGTGAGTGTAAGCGATTTTAGACCTTATACATTGCATGATAAGGAAACAAACTAATGGAGTTTATGGTTGATGTGAAGGTGTCTCTCAGGTCATTCATGTGATTGAGATGATGGTTTAATGATTAGTTAATATAAAATTTTGATGATTGAGATGACCATTTAATGATTAAAATGAGTTTATATTTAATTTGTAGTTAATATAGATTTTTTTTAGTTAATATAGATTTTTGATTATATGTAGTGTAATTTTATATTAATTTTGTATTTATTAAAAATACAAAAAGGTTAAAAAGTAATTGAGTTATAATTTTTTTGTGTTTAAAATATTTTAAATTAAGATGAATTTATATTAATGTATTTTATATATTTTATTTTATTAATTTGTACAAAATGTAAAATTGGAGACTAACTTTATATAGGATAGATAGATGGTATATAAGTTATAATCTCTTCAACAATGATTATAAAATGTATCTCACTTATATCTTTGCAATGAGTTGGTTAAATTAAACAAGGTCTACATTAAAATAGATTTTTTCATAATAATGTAAATAATTGTTTTCAAATGAAACATGTTTAATTTTATTTAATATAAAATTAATATTGAAAAAATTATTTATTTTGATTAAAAGATAAAAATATTAAAATATAAAGTTAAAATTGGATTTTATTATATTAATGATAGTTTGTTGGATTGGTGAAAGAATGGAATTCATCTTGATTTCACCAATATTTTAGTGTATGTGATGGAAATGTTATATCTATGTTCATACTAATGAATACACTCACACACAATAAGGATGGAAGGTGTATACATGTATTATATATCTTTGATGAAATATATATCTTTTACTTCTGATCTCTTAGTTAAAGGATTATGAAATTATTGATAGTAGTTGTACGTTTTTACAAATAAAAATAAAGTACATTAATTATATTCATGGTGTTTATAAGAAGAAATTAGTTAAAAAAAAATGAATTTATTAACATAAACTATTGCAATATATAATTATAAAAATTAATGTTTAAAAAAATAATGAATTTTGTTTCATTTGTCTAAAATAACTTGATTTAATAGAATAAAGACAAATTGGTCACTAATCACCAACTCAAATGCCTGCCAAAAGTTCATCATTATTTCTCTTAATTTGTTAATTGCATAAATCACACTTTCTATCATTTAAGGTTTTATTTCTACAAGCATGGTGATACAACTAGAACAAGGGTTGTGTAGTTCTTGTAACACAAGTGCATTATCATATCTTACTTATAACACATTTTTTATATTATAAAATTACAAGACAAAAATTAGCTTTCAAGTAATCTCATTGAGGCTTCAACATGACATAGAACAATGTGACTCTATATCAACTCATATATATTTGCTAAACAGAAATATAACAAACTAGTTTGTACTCTATATCAATTTATATATTTGTTAAGCATAGATATAACAAACTAGTTATTTGACACTAACCTAAAACAATATTACTATATATCAATTCATATATATTTGTTAAGAATAAATATAACAAACTAGTTTACTCTATATCAATTTATATATTTGTTATGTAAATATATTACAAACTAGTTGTTTGACACTTACATTGAAGAATCTCCTATACATTGGTATGATCTATGGAGAAATGAAAAACAATGGACATAAAACACACCAAATTGTGGTGGCACATACATTCTAGTGAAAATATGAAGGCATTATTTTAGTAGAAATTCAAAGGTGGCATATATAAGTAGAAAGGAGCTTCAAGAACATTCCCAATGACCTTAGTTGTTATGAGTTGGAGGTTAAAAAAGACAACATATAAAATAAATATATTAAACTAAAACAATAGTGAAATCAATTATTTTTGTTTTATGAGTATTTTGAAACTCTTAACATTTATAAGCATCAAAATGTGCTTATATACCAAGAGATACATAGTATAAGTCACCCACCACAAGTTTTTCATGGAAGACACATTGCAAATGCCCAACACACTTTATATAATATTCTCTAGTTAGAAGTTGCTAGAAATACTATCCCAATAAAAGATGTAATTTGTAGTTCCCTAAGAAGTCGCTCACAAACATTGTTGGACAAGAAACATTCAACCGTATTCAAAAGCATAGTTTAGACCATGTGAAATAAGATTAAAGTGATAAAAATGTCAACAAAAAAACCACTCCACCATACGAACTTATCTAAAATAGATTTAGCAATTTACGATTGAATTAACAAGTAATATATGAGATTATAAACATTTAAAATAATTGGATAGAAAAAATAATTCCAGCAAAAATATAAAAAATCTTAAACTAAAAACAAATTGATACATAAAAACTATACAAACCAATAAAAACTATGCAAATCAATGGACACAAATTTCCATGTATATTATTTATCAAAGCAATAAAACAACTTCAATTTCAAATTACATTCTAAAATCAAAGCAAATAATTCAAATTACATTCTAAAAAATAATGCAAATCAATGTTGCAATTTTCCTTATGCTCTTTATAAGAACTTCTCTCTTCATGCACAATGCTAATAAACATTTTGTTTATCATGTATTAAATTAAAGCAATGACATAAACCTTTGGATCCCAAAATGACAAGTGACCTCTACTCAATTTGTCCCTATTTTAGGGTGATGAACTATCTCTAAAAAGTTGAATTCTAATAGTGTTGTTCCTAAACATAATTGAGTGCATCTGTTATAAGATCACAACCATGATATAAAGGGTGTTTTGGATTTTGTCGGGCAATTGTAGATTAAATAGAACTATTTATTACACTTATTTTACTAATTAATTGAGTTATAGGAAACTAAGAACGATGGAGGATGAAATGGGTAATAATAAAAATTGGATACCATGGGTCTCTCATACTTACATTATTATTATACTCACAAAAATTAACACAAACATGTTATTAGAGAGATTATGATATAAAAAATGAATCTTAAAACGAAAATAAAATAATTGTTATTAATATCAATTTTAAAATAACTAGTAGAATTTAAGATGATGATATTAACCATAAAAGTAAATAGATTTGAAGGGCAATAATTTTTTATTTTATTTTTATAATAGCTTATCTCCTTGTAAATTTACTTAGATTCCAAGTGGTGAAAAGTATTTTCCCTACATACTTTTGATAGATCCAAATTGAAATAAATGATTCCAAGTGGTGAAAAGTATTTGCTCTACATACTTTTGGTAGACTCAAAGTGAGATAAATTAGAAACACATGAAAACAAGTGTTTGATTTCAAGAAATATGTTTTTTCATGCATTTTCAATTTATTGTTACAAAGTAAGGAAAGCCTAGATAAGGTTGAGTCACATAACTAAATTCAAAGGAAGATAGTAAGAATAACACAATATGATATTATCAACATAATCGTTGGTGCATTTATTAAGATTAATTTTATCTCATTATATATTTGTGTTCCCTAAACAAATCATTTCCCCTTATAAATATGAGATATACCACTTTACACACACAAAAAAATGAAGATTAACATATTCTAAAGTCATAAGGTAACTTTATGAGAAATATAAGCATCATATCCTAACATTTATATCACTTTAAGTTTATTAAAAATATGCAATTTGAATAAACTTATAAGAAAATAAGTAAAAAATACTTAAAAAAATATTTTCTCCCTACTTTTAAAAATTATAGCTTTTATTTTATTTAAATTTAAATTTATTATTTTAAATTAAAAAATTCATTTTAAATCTCAAAACTTCTTAATACATCATAACTTAATATTTATTGAAAATTGTTAATAATAAAAAAAAATCAAATGAAATATTAAATACATATTTACTTTTATTTTAATAAAATAGAAAACCATAATTTTCTTTTACAATATTATGAAATTTTGAAAAATCAAATTAATATATACATACTAGTTAATACTCAATGAAAAGTGAACATATTGATGCTTTACCATTTGAACTATTTCTTGATCATCATAGATTTGACAAAACGATCAGTTATTTTGAAAAGTTATTTGCTACCACAATCAATCGATTAATCGAGGAATTAATTAACGGTCAAATCGTAGATTCTTGGAATGTTGATATATTCACATTTTATTTAGAATCGTCTAATTTAAATTTAAGATAAATATCATAACTAATTTCAAAGTTTAGTGTTAGATTAAGATTTAAAATTGTTTTTAATAGGTTAAGAGTTTATTTTTTTTAAATTAAAAAAAAATGTTAACTATATCTAAGCTCTCAAAATATTTAGTATAAGTGATAGCGTGCTTCTTGATGCATTACTAATAAATTATTTTAAATGGTATAATTTTTCTTAAGTAATAATGATAATGATGATGATGATGATGATTAACGTCCACTAAGATCTATTTGGTCTATCGGACCTTAA
>ML836021.1:23473-47520 GCA_009831015.1 Picea engelmannii
GGTGAATTAGATTGGGAAAGGTATAAAGGGAGGAATTTGACCTAATTCCTCATTATGCATTGTTATGATTTGATGTTGAGAGTTCCCAGAGGAGGAAGAGAGCCGACCTTACTGTTTTGTGGATTTCTGGAGGAAACCACCACTATTGATCGGTTTCGGTGTTGAGAGAGACACCCTAGCCCATCGGAGATACCATCCAGGTATTTCATCGTACTTTTCAGGAGTATCCATTGCAGAGTGCGTAGCTCAACTAGTGAGGGCACAAGTCAGTTTGAGGGTTTGGAGTGCTGCATGAAATCCGAGTCTAGATTGCAGTTTCCTTCCAACCCATTTGAGATCCAGCTAGGTCACTTCTATTGAGCCATCTATCATCGAATTGTGACAGTGGAATCTTGCATATCGCCTCATCCAGCCATTTAGGGCGCAACTCTTACAAATAGACTTTGGGGTTGCATGCAGAATATCAAAGAAGATCCGAGAAATTACTTCCGACCCAGTTCCACATTTGGTGAGATGATAATTTTGAGCCATATAGCATCAGATTCCATTGGTGGAATCCTTTGGGGCGCATCCAGTGTCACAGGAGGTGCGCAAACCCCCCAAGGGTCCAAATCTAGTGCCTCAGAGACCAAATCCAAGATCTGGCACTCAACCATTTCAGTCTTGAGGCTAGGGCACTTCTATTGGAGAAGTTTTCAGTGCATTATGATGGTCTATTCTTCCGGACAAGTTTTCTAGCTGGTAGTGGTTACCATACTTCTCCAGAATCACATATTTTTTCCGATCTATTCGTGCATGCATCAGATCTGCTATCTGTTAGGACTCAGGAATGTCACATTTATATCCTCTTTTCCTTCACCATTCCTTACATTTCATGGTCCTAATAAACCTTTTATCATACCATTTCCATACATACATTTGGGTTTTACCTTATTATTTTCCACTTTATTCATTTTAGTATTATAAGTGAATTTATGATTAAATATTAGAAAAATGACATATTTTCATTATATATCAAGGTTGGATGAGTTTGATGATGTGTGTAGGCATACTTGAAGATTTCAACAAAGTCAAATATTACCACCTGGCCTCAAATTCGAATTTCATCTTTAAGCTTTGAAGATTTGAAGAATATTTGGGACAATCATTCAAGCATATTCAAAGGAGAAGATCATGGAGATTTTGATAGGATATCTTATCCAATATATGTGTGGAGGATTTGAAGGAATAAGTTGTAATTATGACACTCTTCAAGACTCTCATGTATATAAGAGTGTTATATTTTCATGAGGGTCATCATGTAATTGACAAAGGGGATGTTATTCATAATTGATCATGTAATTCATAATGTAGCCTTGTAATGAGGAAAAGGGGATTCTTCGCTTTGATTCTTAGCTTTGTTATTCTTTCATGCTTTTTCATTTGACTCTTGTAATATAATTTGAGATTGATACATTGTGTGAAATCACATATGTCATTTGTCATTCAACTCTTCACATGTTGTATTGTTTTTCCATTATGCAATTTCCTACTTTCCTAGTTAGTGTTTCGATGTTTTCCTAGATTAATTTCATTTCATCAATTTAGATTAGATTACTTCTACTTCAGTCCTACATATATAGTGTGTGTGCTTCGTAAGCCTATGAACCTCAGATTAACAAATTAAATAGTTGGGCAAATACTACAACGAAATTCAACGACAATATTTCCGCCTAACATTTTGGCATCGTTGTCGGGGATCAAACCTGGGTCACCCGCATGACAGACAAGAATACTCACCACTATATTACAACGACTCAGAAATGTCACATTTATATCCTCTTTTCCTTCACCATTCCTTACATTCATGGTCTAATAAACCTTTTATCATACCATTTCCATACATACATTTGGGTTTTACCTTACTATTTTCCACTTTATTCATTTTAGTATTATAAGTGAATTTATGATTAAATATTAGAAAAATGACATATTTTCATTATATATCAAGGTTGGATGAGTTTGATGATGTGTGCAGGCATATTTGAATATTTGAATAAAGTCAAATATTACCACCTAGCCTCAAATTCGAATTTCATCTTCACATGTTGTATTGTTTTTCCCTTATGCAAGTCCCTGCTTTCCTAGTTAGTCTTTCGATGCTTTCCTAGATTAATTTCATTTCAACAATTTAGATTAGATTACTTCTAATTCAGTCCTGCATATATAGTGTGTGTGCTTCGTAAGCCTACGAACCTCAGATTCACAAATTAAATAGTTGGGAAAATACTACAACGGAATTAAACGAAAATATTTACGCCTAACATTTTGGCATCGTTGTTGGGGAAGCACGATGGATTAAAGTTTAGTTTGATTTCCTGCAAGTGTAATTTACATATGTTGGTAAGGGGTCATAGAATCTACTCGATTGGAGACTCCTCGTGTTCTCCCTACCAACTCCAGAGTGTGAATTTCAACTTACGCAAATTTCATTTTCCGCAAGTGTGAAATTCAATTGTAGCGAGTGTGTTTTTCACAACTGTGGAGAGTATGTGTTTCAACAAGTATGATTTTCAGTTTTTTTATTTTTTGTTTTTTTTATTTGGGTGTTGTAAAAACCCCTTTTTCAATATGTTTTAACAATGAGTGTCAGCATGGAAATACTCACTCAGATCCTCATGAAATTCAAGATCTCCTCTTCTCTGGAAGAGGAGATCTTGACAGCAATTAAAGATTCAAATACTCCTCCAGCAACAAACAAGGATTCAAGATCGGAAGACTCCTACGCATTAGATGATGAACAAACATTCGAGCAGAATATTGAAGAATATGAAGAGGAGTTACAACAAGATCTCAGTGAGGAAAAACGCACCTATGAAAGTATTATCGAGCAATGGTTCCAGGTAAGCACTAGATTAGATAACTTTCATTTTTATTTAGTTAGTTTTCCGTTACAACAACTAGATTCATTCACTTTCAAATATTTCCATTATTCATTTGGAAAATTACCACTAAACATATTGTTGTTATTGTTACGTGCTTGGCTCCATTGGAAGTTTGACTACACGTAACTAATCTTTAAGTTTCAGTTAACATAGAGCAGGTAGGATTTTATTTCCAGTTTTGTTTTCTTAGAATAAGTATGCTCTCCTCCACGCTTCGTGCGATCCCGAGGATCAGAAAATAGGATGTCTAAATTTATTTCAAGAATGAATGTTTTTGTGTCCATCTTTTGACCTGCAAATAAACACATGATTTTGATTTTTTTTTGTTGTTACAACATGCTGGTACAACGACATTTTACATGCTGTTACAGTGACATTTTTTTTTTCCTGTAACAGTGATTGAATAAATTTGTAGATCTACAAACAATAAAACAATATTGGTGTTAGGATAAAATAAAACAAAACGAAAAACTATAATAATAAATGGTCTGCAAATTCATGAGTTTTTCCCCACTGAACTGTCCGGGCTGGCTGAAATAGTGCTAAAATGTGGTCGGTTGAAATCCATTTAAATTATGAAATCCTAATGCAATAATTTCTGGTTTGAGTTGCCACAACACCCCTTGAATTACAACCTGCACATCATATATGAATCATAGTTTTTATAAAGGGAATGTGACCCGTTGCATATTAGACCAATCTATCTATCAAAAATACCTCGTTGTGTTAGCTTGGCAAGCACAATCTTTGAAAAACACCATCTAAATTCAAAATAAGTGGTGATTCTTCATCCAAAATGTTTATATGCAGTACAATTAGTTTCTCTCTAATGACTTCTTCAGAACTATGAAAATGTTGTTTGAAATGTTTTGATGGAAATCTCATCATTCCCAGAAAGAAGAAAGTCATTTTTTTGAGTTTGAATCTATTTTTTTTTCTACAGTGGTGTGAAAGCTTCTACAAAGTTGTGTGGCACTATTCGTTATGCGTGGCTGACATGATGCAAAATTTAAGTTTTTTTTAGAATTTGGTAGGTTTTGCAGATTGGAAGTGCATGCTCAAATTGGATACCAGATCTACGAAAATTGAAACAAATTTCTTAATGGAATACGTGTAAAGTACATGTGAGACAATTTCATCAAAGACCCTAGGCAAAAGAAGCTGAAGATTCGTTGATAAATGTTGCTATTGTTTTGTTTTTTTAAAACTGAGGCCAGGGAACCCAAGAAACTAAGATATCAGTCTTGAAAAATGACGAGGTAGAGGTAGATTCATGAGGTGGAAACTACATAACTCTTCAGGGATAGGTAGCTTCATTGGCAGATACATATGGTCTTGTTGTTGGAGGTGTTGTGGAAAGTGCTAAATTATTGAAGAAACAAGTTCAATATCGACAATCACATGGTGTGGGAACAAATATTCCAGTTGCGATCTGGATATGGTTGGTCCTTATTTGAGCCACTTCTACCTCTGATTTTGGGCCGAGATATCAGTGGTGAAGTTGCAGCCATTGGAAGTGTAGTTAGGCAGTTACACCTTTGAAGGGATTGACCGAAGAATAGGAACCAAATCATGATTGTGATTCTGATTATCCACATCCATAGGTCTATATCAATAATATGTCAGCACCAATTAATTCACGATCAATCCAGATCCTGAAGCGATCGACCATTTCACCATTAAATAATTAAAAATCGACGGCATTAATGAATTAGGATTTTATGCGGCCACTCTGGATTTCTTTGCGCAGTTGATAATGCTTACGATCAATAATTCCTTATTGAATCCTACGCAAAATGATGAAGTCGCATCTGGACTTATACGCCCATGATTTCACTGCTAAATCCCGATGGCCAACATTGCAACTACCATGATTGATGAAGACTAGGTCATATACCAAGGCTAGATCACATGAACATAGATGTTTTTGTTAGTTAACATGATCTACTTCGTCATTGTTTGGGCTACGTGTAAAGATGGTCAAGTAGTGATGAATTTGATGAACATATTGTTTAAAACTGTCATATTGAGTTGGACATAAAGGACCAAGGCGGCATGGGATACATTTCTCATCACATGGAAGCTACGTTTGAAGAAATTATCAAGGGGGGGATGATTGAGAAGGAGAAAATGGATTTGTTCAATCTTCTAGTCTTCTGCCCAAATGTTGAGGCATTGGAGAACATATTAAGGAAGGAGAAATCATTTGAGATTGTGGAGAGGGTCCAGTTGTTTAACGGGTTCACTTTTCTTGCATCCAATTCCAGAGGTGAGAAGAAAAATGATGAGAAGATGTTCGGAAGGATGGCAACGAACAATTACAAGGAAGCATTCGAGAATCTTCTGAGAGCTCATTTATGTTCCCATGTTTTAACAAATTAATTCTTATTGAAGATTGAAGCGATGGAAATTGCCAAATGTCAAGATTGCGTGTGCAATCGAACTGATCATCTTGGAGCCTTTCTTATTTGCAAACGACATGAAGCATTTACTGCTGTGAGATTATAGATACCAGGATTGGATTCTTCTGTCAGGGTTTTCTATAAGGTGATATATATCATTGGATATATCTCTCTTTATATTATATATTAAAGTGATATGAAAATGTATATATTTCTCAGTTAGAATAGATCCTGCGCTTGGTGTTTAACTCTAAGAAAACTGTCCTATATGTCGGTGGGGGTTGCCTCATTGCTAGCAAGGAACTCCAAGAGTTTGTAGATCATACAGGAATTCCGGTGGCCAGTACTTTCATGCGCTTGGGATCTTTTCCATATTCTCATGAGAAAAGATTGGGGATGTTGGGCATGCACGGGACTGTTTATGCCAATTATGCAGTGGATAAAGATGATTTTTTTCTTTCTTTAATTGTTTGCTTTGATGAAAAAGTGACTGATGTGCAACTTGCACGACAAGGGGTCAAGTCAGAACGTTAAAGTGCATTGCATACCTAATTGTTGAAAGAGCATAAAGTGAAGTACAATTGAGACAAAGCGTGAGGGACTTCAAGAATGTTTCTTTGCAGATCTGGAGGTTGCTCACAGCATGTAACACAACCAAGATCAATTTACATCATACACGGCTAGGTCTCCATTGACACACTTTCTATTTGCCAAATCAGACCTATCCTCTGATGTACAACTCAATGTATTGGTATTATGTTTCAGTTGTGCAATTTTAAGAATTGATTTGTTATTTCAGGTCATGCAGGGAAACCGGTGTTCACTTTGAGTGGCAAATGGACCAATTTGGCATACTGAGACGATAATTTTTTTCATAACATTTATATGTTCTTGGAATTTCTGATTAACATGTTTTTGTAGGCATTGTATTTCAGGATCGAATGTTGTGTTTGCTTACTGGTTGTCACAGAGACTTGTATGCCCTAATTATTCATGATTATGTAGAAAAACAATTAAAATCAATGGAGCAGCTTGACTAATTTCTTGGGTAAATTTGACAAGCAATGTATTTAATATTCCAAGACTTTAGTGACAATTCTTCGCAACTGGTTATTATGCACATGGGAAGATTTAATACAACCAAGACAAATAAGTATGTAAGGGCAACAGGTATAAAAACACAATCTATTTCTTTGATTTGTTGCATTTGCACTTATTTCTGCATTATATGTTTTTCACAAATCTCACGGTTTTTATGCAGGAATTTGTACTAAGTTTTTCAGGTTCACAATCGATCACATTCCATGCTGTAGTGATTTTCAAGAATCACAAAATCGTTAAATGAACACACACTTTGCTAGACATTTTGAAGGAGTTGTTACTCATCTGAAACATCATGACATTTGTTGATACACAACAACATTTTGTTGTTACACAGAAACGTTTTGCGCATCCTGATGTTTGTTGTTACACATAAACATTTTGCCAAATTTCATGCAACATTTTCCTAGTAACATTTTACTGATACACAGTATCACTATCCCAGTTCTCCTTCAAAGATGATTAATCATCTTGTGTTGAAGCCATCTTCCATTGCCTTAACTTTCATGATTCCACACACCTATTTTTCTGAGTCGCATACACTCCTTTATCTTTTTAAGTTCATTTTTTCCTTTCCAATTTTCCTTCTAAATAAAACAAACCCCCTTTCCATGATTACATTTCCTTGCCATAAACCCTATTGCTACTGAGATCTTTACATCTATAGTCCTACCAATCTTTTTATAAACTCGTGTTGATTGATGTGGGATTCTTGAAGGCCCACCTTTCAACAGTCTTTCTCCATCGACCTCGACACCTTATCCTAGATATAGACTAGAGTTCCTTTTTGAGTACCTTGAGGCTTGCATGCCTTAATGACAAGCTCTCTCACTAGTAATCATGGGAATACATCAATGTCCCTTGATCGTTAGATCTTGCAAGTGGCTCGACATCATCCCATCTATTCACACTTCGTAATATGTACTCGGGTACCTTGACACTCATTGACATCATTGGTGAGTTTGTCTCACATTGGTTAATGACATTCATCAATGGTCGGTAATCCAATGATTTCTCTTCATGCTCAATATTGACACATTCATTCGCATGATGAGAATTGTACCATCAATTTGTAGTAGGTGAAGACTATACACTTTTTCATGATCACCTCAGTAGTTGCAACAGTTTGATTTTAGATCTATGAGAGTACCACAGTTTCATATTCTCCGCCTTCCACATTTCTCATGATTCAACAGTAGCAATTTAGATTCCTTCACTTCCCATGATCTAGTTACAGCAGCATCAACATTAGCAATTACATTTTCCTAATCTTGCAACAATGACACCTTCCATCTTCCATCAGTCATAGTTAGATATTCTTTTCTCCAGCAGTTACAACAGTTGTCGCTACAACGTCAGTCACATTTTTCCTGATCCAACATCTGTAGCCACAACAACTACATCTACTTTTTTGGTAAGTGGAGGTATGTTCTTTTCTAAGCTTTAATCACACAATTCCTTATATGCCAAATTGAATAATTTGGAAAATTTCCTCTCCATGCTCTCTTTCCTTCCATTACCTACACTAAGTTGCATGAGAGCATGAAACCGATTCAGTTGGGGTGGGGGAACTATTTCACCACATATTCATTACCATTATTCCATTTTACCACCTCATCATTCCATTTATGATTCACTAACATTTCTTTTCCAATGACACTTTGTTGCATTTCGATTGATATACATATTGGCATGATTCATCAAGATAAAGAAAAAGATTTATTATACTCAATGATGCTCTCTTATGCACATTGATAGATTATTATTTCCAGTGAGTATATGACCAAATTATTGCAGTAAGAAAATAAATAAGTGAAATGAATGTTGTTAACACAAGAACCAACATCTTTTGTATTCATGGTTGTCACACAAGAACCAACCATAAGAAAATTTCACATGCTGTTACACATGTATTACATGTTGTTACACATGTATTTTACATGTTGCTACTCTTGTATTTCAAATCCTGGAAATATTCATTGTTAAAAGGGCATCATCAATCAAAGCCATAGTTTGAATGGCAAAAGTTCTTAAGAAGATCCATGCATGGCTGCATAAGGACATGCAACAAGTTGAGTTGGGGGGCATGTTAGGACTCATAAATGTCACATTTATATCCTCTTTTCCTTCACCATTCCTTACATTTCATGGTCCTAATAAACCTTTTATCATACCATTTCCATACATACATTTGGGTTTTACCTTATTATTTTCCACTTTATTCTTTTTAGTATTATAAGTAAATTTATGATTAAATATTAGAAAAATGACACATTTTCATTATATATCAAGGTTGGATGAGTTTGATGATGTGTGCAGGCATATTTGAAGATTTCAACAAAGTCAATTATTACCACCTAGCCTCAAATTCGAATTTCATCTTCAAGCTTTGAAGTTTTGAAGAATATTTGGGACAATCATTCAAGCATATTCAAAGGAGAAGATCATGGAGATTTTGATAGGATATCTTATCCAAGATATGTGTGGAGGTTTTGAAGGAATAAGTTGAGAGAATATTGGATCTGTAATTATGACACTCTTCAAGACTCTCATGTATATAAGAGAGTGTTCTCTCTTCATGAGGGTCATCATGTAATTCACAAAGGGGATGTTATTCATAATTGATCATGTAATTCATAATTTAGTCTTGTAATGAGGAGAAGGGGATTCTTCTCTTTGCCTCTTAACTTTGTTATTCTTTCATGCTTTGTCATTTGAATCTTGTAATATAATTTGAGATTGATATATTGTGTGAGCTCACATATGTCATTTGTCGTTCAACTCTTCACATGTTGTATTGTTTTTCCCTTACGCAATTTCCTGCTTTCCTAGTTAGTCTTTTGATGCTTTCCTAGATTAATTTCATTTCAACAATTTAGATTAGATTACTTCTACTTCAGTCCTTCATATATAGTGTGTGTGCTTCGTAAGCCTACGAACCTCAGATTGACAAATTAAATAGTTGGGAAAATACTACAACGGAATTAAACAACAATATTCTCGCCTAACACTACCATCTTCTGATCACGAGTATTTTTATGCTATTTGCTTGCATTCCAATGATGATCCATGAGATCTAACTGACGTTTATATTCTATATTTCCAGTAGGCTATTGTATTTCCATTCTTGAATCGTATAATACATGATATTGGGAAGTTGATGTTCCTTACCTATGGATGTGTCCTTTGTATGTTGTTAAAACCATAAATATGCAACATGCACATGCAATAACCAACATGCACATGAAATAACTCACATGCACATGCAATAAAAATCAAGATCTCAAACATACAACTGAAACGCATCGAGAAACCCCCTAGTGTATCAGATATGCAAGATAGAACAATAGATCAATAGCAAATATCTTGATCAACGGGATCAAGGATATTTCAGTGGTATCAAAGCTTTAGTCCTGCCAGCCTGTGACTAAAGACAATGAATACAAAAGAAGAACTAGATGGTTGTGAGCATGTAGGTGACGAATATGTCACTTACAATAGGCGCAAGGAAATAAGGGATAGGCCTAACATTTCCTCCCTTCTCTCCCAGTTTAGAGGAAGAGGAAGAGGCACACAGAGAAGCAGAGAGAAGAGCAGAGTGCGAGGTTGAGCGCGAAGCAGAGAGGAGGCTAGGTGACATGTATGAGCGACCATAGGGTAGTGGTAAGGCCCCTATGGATCCAGATGCAACCTTCATGCACGTTATCAATGATATGCTAGCTAGTCAGCGGACCATGTCTTAATCTTTGGCTTAGGTAGTGGATAGAATGGCTATGGTAGACATTCTGGGCACACAAGCCCCACATGCAGCATAGGGGAACTCAGAGGCAGGTAGTAGACCCCAGTCATCCACTCGCACATACACCTCTGCGAGTAGGATTCCACATCCATTGTTTCCCAATTTCCATAGGGCACCCCCGGTAGCAGCACAGATACCGATAGCATAGAGAATTCCCACTCATGCAAAGGACATTGCAGAGTATCAGAGAGAGTATTCAACATTGGGCCATCAATTCCATCGGGATATGACCTTAGTCGAATATTATGGACTCAGACTCAGGTACCATCCCAGAAAGCCACATAGGGGAGGGCCACAATAGTAGCAAAAACAGGGGCATACCATTGTTTTCATCTAGAAATTTGGTAAACTCACCATACCTTTTGACAGATCGTCCAAAGGCATCGCTAGAGATTGGGTACAGAAACTAGACACCTACTACAAGCTCAACCAGATAACTGATTCAAAGGCCATCAATTTTGCCACCCTACACTTGGAGGGTGAGGCACATGAGTGGTGGTATCATGGATTGGTGACATTGGGTCACAGTCACATCACCTCCTATAGAGAGTTCACAGAGAGACTCATGGATATATTTAATAGGAGGGATCCATAGATCCATTTTAGAGATCTAGCCTAGTTGAGACAAACTGGCACAACAAGGGAATTCATCTCAAAGTTTCAGAGGGTAGAAGTGGCAGTGACAGACATATCTGAGACTCGATTGGTCATGCTATTCACAGAAGGGCTCATAGAACCCTTGAGAGAATGGGTGAAGGCATACCAACCTCACACCTTGTAGGATTCTATTCGACGTACTAGATATTTGGCAGACTCTGTGCCAAAATCTAAACCATTTAACAAACCCTTTGTACCACATAGAGACAAGGATTAGAAGAATCCTCAAAGGGAATGCAAGGGAAAGCCCAATTTGGATGATGATACGAGATGGAAATTGATGAGGAAGAAGTTGTGCTTCTCTTGCAGAGATCCTTGGGTCCCCAGGCATGATGCATGGGGAAGGGATAGATCCACTATATTGAAGTGGAATCAGGTAGTGAGGAGGAGGATGAGGATATTCAGGCATCGACAGATAGTGATTCAGAGACTAAGACCACTCATGAGCTAGATAAACAGATGAAGAAACCTTATATACCAGCAAGGGAACAACCCCAGGAGGAGGCAAAACCTCGTAGAGAGGTGAAAGGGGGAACCATAGCCACCCTTTCAGGATTAGCCAGGTACAACACTCTCAGGCTCAAGGGCCTTGTATAAGGGAAACACATGACAACTTTAGTTTATGGTGGGGCCACCCACAACTTCATAGATGCATCCTTAGTAGCTAGGAGGGGGTTACACACAGAGGAGTTTGAGGGATTCCATGTGGCAGTGGATGATGGATACATAATGACATGCTTGGACATGATCCCTGACCTATAGGTCAAACTAGGAAACTACACCCTGACTGATACATTCTATGTAGTTGACCTATCAGATATTTATGTCGTGTTAGGGGTATAGTGGTTATATTCATTGGGGGAGATTGGGTTGAACTATCAGACGTTGACCATGAGCTTCAGAGACACCAATCGATCGAGAGTTGTGCTGAGAGGCATGTCTACAGGGGAACCTCGAGCAGTATCGACAAAGAGGATGGAGTGGATATTTCATCACAGTGATGTGGCTTATGCAACAGAGTGTTTGATCACCACGTGAAAGGAATTAGAGGGTAGGGAGCAGTACCATCCATAGATTAGAGAGATTCTGGGATGTTATGAGCTAGTATTTGGGTCGACACCACCAAGGAGACTGCTAGACAGGGGTTTTGAGCACATGATTGATTTAGAGGTAGGGGATAAACCGGTGATTACAACACCCTATAGAAAACCCAAGAAATTTAAGGACAAAATTGAGAAAGGAATCAAAGAATTTCGCACTATGGGGCACATCAGGCCCAACATGAGTCCTTTTGCATCTTCATTCATCCTGGTACTGAAGAAGGATGGCACATTACTGATGTGCATCGATTACAGAGTGCTCAACAAGAAAACGATCAAGAATCGTTACCCCATTCCACGCATAAATGAGCTGATGGATGAGTTACATGGGGTAGTCTTCTTCACTAGGATTGATCTATGCTTAGGATACCATCAGATCAACATCATGGAGCAAGATATTGAGAAGAAAATGTTCCAATGCCATTTCAGACACTTTGAGTTCTTGGTCATGCCATTTGGACTGACCAACACACAAGCCACTTTCCAGTCTTGCATGAACCACATCTTTAGAGGAAATTTGAGGAAGTACCTTCTGGTATTATTCGATGATATATTGATCTACAACAAGACATGGGATGAGCATTTAGCACATTTGGGGAAGGTCTTGGATATTATGCAGGTACAGTCTTTATATGCCAAGGAATCCAAATGTGAATTTGGCATGAGGAAAATCCTGTACTTGGGGCATATCATCAGTGGGAAGGGAGTATAGGTTCATCAGGAAAATATTAGGTCCATTGTGGATTGGCCAATGCCCAAGAATCTCATGGATCTGAGAGGATTCTTTGGGTTATGTAGTTACTACAGGTGGTTCGTCAAGGGTTTTTCATAGTTGGGAGCACCACTCACAGACTTGACCAATATGGGTGCTTTTCATTTGATAGAGGAGTCACAAAAGACATTTGACAAAATGAAGGAGGTCATGAGAAGATGCCCTGTTCCATCCCTTCTAGATTTTTCGCAGTCATTTGTCTTAGAGTGTGATGCATCAGGGGAGGGGATTGGAGCAGTCTTGATGAAGGGGGTCCACCCCATCGTGTTTGAAATCAGAAAAATCAATGAGTCAGAAAGACTCTATCCTATTTACGACAAGGAGATGCTAGCGATCATGCATGACTTAACCAAATTCAAGCAGTATCTGCTTGGCAACAGGTTTGTAGTGAAGACTGATCATAATAGTCTCAAGTATTTCCTTGATCAGAAAGACCTCAGTGAGAGGTAGAAAAAGTGGATCTCAAATATCCAAGCCTTTGACTTTGACATTGAGTATGTCAAGGGAAAAAGGAATATCGTGGCAGATGCCTTGTCCAGGAGGCCAGCAGAATGTTCGTTGATGGACATTTGTATAGATTGGAAAGCTCATTTTTTGTTGGAATACTCCAAAAACAAATTTGTTTGTGAGGTGATGGATGAACATGTGATTGATGATAGATATTGGGTTCTTGATGACGTCATTTTCTACAAGGACCGTATCTACTTGGTTTGAAAATCCACCTTGAAGGGGAAAATTCTGAAGGTATGTCATGATTCGCCTACAGTGGGGCATCAGGGGTACTTCAAGACATATAGGTAGATCAGGGAGAGATTCTCATGGAAGGGTCTCAAGGATGACGTGATGAAACACATACAAGAGTGAATGACTTGTCAATAGAAAAAGTTTGAGCAGACACACCCCGCAGGGCTACTACAGCCTCTACCCATTCCAGAGAAGAAATGGGAGAGCATTTCCATGGATTTCATTACAAGCCTTCCTAGAGTGCAGGGAAAGGACTATATATTTGTGGTGGTTGAAATACTGACCAAATTTGCACATTTCTTCACCATACCCATACACTACAAGGCCATACAGGTAGAAAAGTTGTTTTTCAGGGAGGTATTTTAGTTTCACGGGTTACCCAAGACGATAGTCAGTGATAGGGATGAGCGCTTCATCAATGCATTTTGGCAGGAGCTTTTCATATTGACAGGCACAGAGCTAGCCATGAGTACCAGCTACCACCCACAGATAGATGGGCAGACAAAGATCGTCAACAAATGGGTGGAAGGGTATCTGAGGAACTATGTGGGGGGGCAACAACACACTTGGGTGAGATGGTTACATATGGGTGAGTATTACTACAACACAACTTACCATATGTCTATCAAGATGACACCGTTTAGGGCATTGTATGGATACGATGCACCCTCCTTTATAGAGACCGTGTTTGGGGACAACAGGGTCCCAGGGGCCAAGGATTAGGTGGAGGAGAGTCAGAGGATTCTTTAATAAGTAAGGGAGAACTTGTAGTCAGCTCAGAATCAATAGAAGATATATGCATACCGGCACAAAGTTGAGCGCAGTTTTGAGGTAGGGGATTTGGCTTTTCTGCGATTACAACCATACCGGTAGTCCTCCTTGAAGAGGAGCGGAGCAGAGAAGCTGAAGTTGAATTTCTACGGGCCATAAAGACTCATTAGGAGGATAGGCAAGGTGGAATACGATCTAGATCTAGCGGAAGGTAGCAAGATTCAGAACGTCTTTCATGTCTCTTTCTTTAAAAAGGCTATGGGACAACATGTTAGCATTTCAGAGGAGTTTCCACCCTTGGATGAGGAGGGTTAGTTGGAGCTAGTGCCAGAGGCAATACTAGAGCAGAGAGAGCACATATTGAGGAGCAGGATCATCAACAAGTGCTTGGTTATATGGAGAGGTATTTCAATGGAGGATGCCACATGGGAGGGAGAGCATATCTTACAACACCCAGGATTGATGTTGCTCGAGGACAAGCAATCTCGGGAAGGGAGGACTGTGATGTCTCGTTCCCAAGAGTAGGCCAACGAGGAGTGACTTAGTAGTCTATGTGTTCCCGTAGACTATAGTCAGGCACAAACATGGAACAAGATGGAGAAATAAGGAGGAATTTATGGCTAAACGATGAATTAAGCCAAAATACTTAGGAAAAGTCACTTAAGCCTAAGTCAACGAAGAATTAGAATGAAAAGGTGCTAAAGGGGGAATTAATTAATTAATTATTCAAATTAGGAGGAAAAGCACCTAGGTTAAGTGAGGTAAATGGTGAATTAGATTGGGAGAGGTATAAAGGGAGGAATTTGACATAATTTCTCATTATGCATTGTTATGATTTGATGTTGAGAGTTCCCAGAGGAAGAATAGAGTCGACCTTACTGTTTTGTGGATTTTTGGAGGAAACCACTACCATTGATCGGTTTCAGTGTTGAGAGACACAAACTAGCCCATCAAAGATACCATCCAGGTATTTCACCATAATTTTCAAGAGTATCCATTGCAGAGTGTGCAACTCAGCTAGTGAGGGCGCAAGTCAGTTTGAGGGTTTAGAGAGCTGCACGAAATCCGAGTCCAGATTGTAGTTTCCTTCCAACCCATTTGATATCCATCCTGGGTGCTTCTATTGATCCATCTATCATCGGATTCTGATGGTGGAATCTTGCATATCTACTCATCCATCCATTCAGGGCGCAACTCTTCTGGAAAGACATTTGGGTTGCATGCAGAGTATCAGAGCAGATCCAAGCAATTCCTTCCGACCCAATTCCAAATTTGGTGAGATGATCGTTTTGAGCCATATAGCATTAGATTCCATTGGTGGAATCCTTTGGGGTGCATCTAGTGTCCCAGGAGGTGCGCAAACCCCCCAGGGGTCCAGATCCAGTGCCTCAAAGACAAAGTATGAGATACGACACTCATCCATTTCAGTCTTGAGGCCAGGGAGCTTCCATTAGAGCAGTTTTCAGCGCATTCTGACAATTTATTCTTCCAGATGAGTTTTCCAACTAGTAGTGGTTACCGTACTTCTCCAGAATCACATATTTTTGCCGATCTATCCGTGCATGCATCATATCTTCTATCATCTTCTGATCACAGGTATTTTTATGCTATTTTCTTTCATTCCAGTGATGATCCATGAGATCTATCCATTGTTTATATTCTATATTTCCAGTAGGCTATTATATTTACATACTTGAACCATATAATACATGATATTGGGCAGTTGATGTTCTTTACTTTTGCATGCGTCCTTTATATGTTGTTAAAACCATAAATATGCAACATGCACATGCAATAACCAACATGCACATGAAATAACTCACATGCACATGCAATAACCATCAAGATCTAAAGCATACAACTGAAACACATCGAGAAACCCCCTAGTGTATCAGATCTACAAGACAGAACAATAGATCAGTAGAAAATATCTTGATCAACGGGATCAAGGATATTTCATGGTGTCCATGTGTTGGCCCTTGACCAAGTTTTGAGGATCCTTGGTCATGTTTGACCTAATTTTGGGACTTCGACAGGCTGTCGAAGGTGGAGTGCAATTCAAAGTGGAGATCACCGGATCTCATCCCCTTTTTAGAGATTTTTGGGTTTTGGGGTTATGTAACGGGTATGGGGATGTCAGCCCATGGGTTTACCCATGTTTAGTCCCATTTTGTAATGTATAAATAGAAATATAGGAGACGTAAGTAGGTGGTGACAAAGTGTGTGATGCTAAGTACTAGGTGCAAGTAATAGTTATACATGCTTTGTGCATGTTGTGTGAGACTTGCAAGGCTAAGTGCAAGTGACTATAAGAGTCTGTGTAAAGGATTTGTGTTGTGATCTAGATCGGGAAAGGAGGATCTAGCGAAGTGTGTGTGGATCCCCTATCCTATGTGGAGTAGGATTTTGAGGCTCTGTGCATGTAGCTGATTGACAAAAGATAATATAAGAGAAGAAGAGTTGGTGGGCGTAGCCCCAGGCTGGGGGTGAACCATGTATATCTTGTGTTTTTATTCTTTGTGTGATGTATTGATGTGTTTATGTGTTTACTTGCTTAAGTTCTTTGATATAGATGAATGGTAGATAGATATTTTGATGCTTTGTGCTTAATAATATGGATACATGATAGATCTAACCTATGTGAATGGGCTTAGTGCTCGAATATACTAGATCTGGTTGAATACTGTGATGCTTTGTATTTAGGGTTTTATCTGTGAAGTAGGTACTGGTTAAATACTGATAAACTGTAACTGATAAATTCTTTGATAGAGTATTGTAATCACAAATATGTGTCCCAGCTAAGGTTGCAGACATCTGAGTCCTGCAACCACCCCTGCCTCTACCTCGGGTGAGACTTCATCTGCTTCACATGTGTTTTGCCAAAAGGGATGGTAGTTAGGGTTTTTTTGGTGCATTGTTGTAGCGTTGAACCCTGGGTCTGCCCCTGTGCCAACACCATGGCATTAGGGAAATCATAAAGACTTAAAGTAGGAATTCCAGTCCCTTAAGGGAATCCTATTATTTTCTTTAGTACTGCATTTTAGAATTTGGCTCCAGAACTTCTTAGGATCTAGGTTATATAGTACATTTTTTTTCTTTTAATTAGGGCTTTGTATGTATTGATCTTATCGACTTTTAAGGACTCATTAGAAGCATCCCTAGTGGATTTCCTAGAAATTTTACATTATTTATCATACCAAGGGGTGGTCGTTCTATCATTCTTTTTATTGGACACCTCGAAAGAGAACTTGTTAAAAGAAGTGGAAAGGGTAGTTGTAAAATTATGATAGAGTTCCTCAATGTTTTCCTTATAAGTTAGGATATTTAATTTTACTATTTAAATCCTTTAACAAAATATCAACTTTACTTTTTTCAAAGTGAAAATTCCTTTGATTATCAGAATTCTCTTCAATGGTGCTCCTATGCATGGAAAAGTTTAGAGTTAGGGTTAAAGGTTTATGAACAGAGTCAGGCTCATGGTCATTTAAAAGGTCAAAAGTTGTTATTTGGTTGGAAATGGGGATATGAGATATCACATAATCTATAACAATACTGCCTAGCCCATGAATATAAGTCATATGGTTGGAGTTTGGCCACTTCATTACTCCATTGAAAATTATTAGGTCTTAAGAGCTGCAGAGCTTGACCAACTCAGTACAAAAAATATTATCAATTAGGTCTTTAGAGCTTATTTTGTAGATATTAGATAAAACAAGGTCCTCTTCTAGCCATAAAGGATTATGGTTGGAGTCATTGCTTAAAAGAGTAGCTTGTTTAGTTGTAGTCCTAGCATTAAAGTATCCTAGCAGGAGGATATTACCTTCATTTTTCAAACTATAAATATCTTGTTCTAAATTATTATAGGGACAATTGTTATCTAGATTGATTTTTTAATAAAAAGTAGAATTAATAGGTGCAAAATAACAAATTGCTATATACATCTTCTTAGCATTAGTGTCTGAAATTTCTATCCAAATGTATTGATTGAGAGGGTCAATCTTATGAAGTTGAATGTGAGGAGAAATGTTTTTTCTAATATAACAAGCTATGCCTCCTATCTCTCTACGATGTTTTTTTTTTGTTCCATGCTGACCATAAGAAAAATCCTTCTATGTTAGGGACCTTAGACTCCTCATGCTCCCAAGTTTCAACTAGACAAACAATATCAATATCACTCAGGATCCAACTTATCATAGGACCTTCGCACCATGGAAAGCCATGATAGTTCCAAAAAAGGATTCCGAGTGTCCCAAATTCCTATTTTTTATTATCCTTCTAGTCTCTATCCCAAACAATATCTTTTCGCTTTCTAATTATTGACCATTTTCCTTCTTTCTTGTCTTCTTTTAACTTTTTAACTCCCTTCCTTAATTCAGCTTGGTCTTTAGGAATTAGTTCTTCATTTATAAATATTCTTGACCCTTTTAAGCTCAGAGATTTACTAAGTATGTTATATGTATGTTCATTACAATTTAATTTGACATGGATCAACCTATCTTTGTGATCAATTATTTTTCCTAGTCTCTTTGCTTCTATGAGGTAAGTTGTATTCATTTGTGATTTACTATTTAATTATTCTTTTACTATTGCTAGCGTATCCTCCTCTTGTTTTTATTTTATACCAAAAATTATGAGGTTCAAGGCTCTTTTGTTATGCTCATGGTCCAGGTTGATTAGCTTATTCATTTCCTCTTTGATGGGTTTGATATCCATTTTGTTTTCCATATTACTGAGGGTCAAATTGTTGGTTAGATTTTCTTCTTGATCTTTAATCCAATCTCTCAAGTTGTGATTTTCTTCAACCCCTCCTTCTTGGGTTGATTGTTTATGTTTTTCCATTTCTTGAATTCTATCCTTCATTGTTTGGAATTCACTCTTGAACCCTAAGAATCTATCCTCTATTTGAGTTTGAATGATATCTTTAATTTTTTTTATCAATCATTGCCTCTAACTCTATTTGGAGTTTTATGTCTCTTTCTTCACTCTTTTTTTCTAATGTTTCTAACTATATTTGGATTTTGGCATCTCTCTCTTCTCTTCTTTTCTCTACTGATTCCATATAATATTAAAGGATCTCTAGGGTGATTTTGGGGGGCCTCTCCCTATTAAGATGAGTTTTTGGAATATCTGGTGGAGTGCTCATACTGAAAAGAAGAGAAAAAAAAATGTAACAATTATTATTTTGGATTGACTTTATCTCTCAAATCAAATTTTACTTATGAAAATTAAAATAAAAAATAAATAAAATATATTTAAATCTCTTTACGCCAATAGATTATAAATATATTTCAAATTAAAATTGAATCAAAGTAAAAGGTGACTCACCTCATTTCACCTGTCCAATTGCTCAACCAGTTGAAGAAGCCAAAAATAATTTCCCAAAACCGCAGAGAAGTTCCAGAGAAAGTACATAGATTATTCTAGGTAAAAAAGGTAAAAACCAAAGAGAAGTATTATTCCCGCTCAAAACCACAGAGAAGTATTATTCCCATTCAAAACTGCAGAGAAGTATTATTCCTGCTCAAAACCACACACACACAAACACACACACACACACACACAATACTTTAGTTTTGATTATTTGGTTGTATTAAATTGAATTATGTATACATTTTAAATAATCATTTATAATGAAAGGAGTAGAGCCATATGAGCTTAAATACATGACTCCATGTGTAAGTGATGTAAATATCTTGTATGGATTCCTAGTGTGAAGCTCCATGTATTATCTTAGTTTTAACTATTTTGATCTTTTGAAACTTGTGTTATTATCTTTGGTCATTTTTATAACACAATTTCTAGCTTAAAACCAAAAGATAATAACACAAGTTTCAAAAGATCTTTTAACTATTTGGATTAGTTGCTTAATTGGATTACTTGATGGGGTCAATTTACATAAATGACCCCATGTGTAAATAATGTAAATACCTTGTATGAATTCCTAATGCAGAGCTAATGCTAAGGCCCAACTAATGAATGTCTAGGAATGTAATTTTGATTAATATGCTTTTGAAGTATCTTGAGGTAGACTCCCCTTGAATGTTTTTCTTTCAACTGTGGTTGATGGCTTGTTGGAGACATATTTTGAATGGGATCAATGGGTTATTTAAAATAGGGCCAATGACCTGTATGTAACATATTCAAATGTTTGCATCAGGGCTATTTCCAAGAAAGGCTCAACAACATTTTGCAAATGGACCTAATGGGTTATTCAAAAGAGGTTGAACTAATTAGTTGTGTTGATATTTCGATTATTTTTGATGGGATTTTTGAAAGAGGTCTTGTTATCACAAGATTTGTACTTATGCAAATCCCTCCATAATATCCCATTCTTGTGTAACAATTATAAGTCTCTACCATGTTACCTAAGTAGATACTTCCCTCATTTCAGTGATGGAAGGAGATCCAACAGAAGGGAGGATTCCCTAGTGACCTCAAGAGATCAAGTAGCAAGATTGGCCAAGCCTACAACTCCCTATCTTGGTCACTTATATGTTAGAGGCCATGTCTAGGAGAGTTAGACACGAAGATGATGTAATCGGTTCACATGTACGAGACAATAAATAATCCAAAGAATATAATAGATAATTAACAATTTATGCAGCTCATCAATCACTACAACGTCCCCAATATAATCCCCATCTTAATTAATTCTTAATGTAGATATAATGTGTGGCCACAACCAAGTGGCGTATATGCAAATTGTATTTCTGAATTTTAATAAACAAAATGTGATGCTAGTTGTTGGGGGACATGGATAAAGATGGGGGTTTATTAATCCACAAGAGAGGGGAGGGTTTAATAGAATGTATATGGGGTTCCAACGGGGAATTACCCATGTCTATTAATTCAACTCACTTCCTAAAATTATCATTGGTATATGAACCTTCTATTTTTTTGATGTTGTGTGTTCCCAAAGCCAATCATTGAATGCATGTAAGAGGATGGGTTTGAGAAGTCACATCCCATAGTTTTTGGGAGAATGGAGGATGAGTACAATCAGCTTGGGGAAGTGTGTATGTCAAGAAAGTAATCCAAACAAAGGAAATTCATATGGGCAATTACAACGGTTTTATACAGTCAATATTTTTGCATGATCAACAACCAGAGAGAAGGGAAGAAGAGATTGGAGCTGGAGAAACCATGGAGGGAAAATTCTAGAGCATATTTGGAGAAAAATACCAAAGAACCAGGTTGTCAGGCTTGAAGAGTGAACTCACGTGTGAGTTTCACTATAACAACAAGTGATTGCTGCTATTTTTCCTGGTAGTTTTCCTAATAGTGGGTTCCCTTGAGTTTATCATTAATGAGATTCTTGGTTGCATATGGTAGAGAGAACTTAATAAACGAATGGGATGCCTGATGGACTGAGAGAAGTGAAGGGGTACATTTCTTGGGTTTGACAGGTTAGGAGGAAGAAAGTTGGTGGGAAATCGAGATAATTGTAGGAGGATACTAGTGGGTTGTGTGATTTTATGAGTTGTGAGTGGACAATGAGAGACCACCCTCTTTTGTGGATTTCTAGCCCTAGATTGGGGGTGACTTGTTGATATTTGGAACAATAAGTCTACAGTTTGGTGGAACATCTATCCCAAGTAGTTGATTGCAAAATCATTTTTAAAATATAAGTGTTTTATCTTATTTCTATGTTGCATTATGTGTTTAATTGATGTGTATTAACTATGTGTTTGAGAATAATTTATATGCTACTATATTTGAGTTTATTAGTTATATTTTGTGTTTATTTTTCAATGTTGTAGATGCATCTAGCTCATGGTATCAACAAATGGTTAAAACTATGTGTTTTCCTATATTTGGTAAGCTAGAGGATTAGTTAGCAGAAAATTTTAATTTTTATGAGTATTTTTGCACATAATGGACCTCAGTTATGGTATTAGATCTTTTGGTTCAAACATAAAGCTTGTATTGGCCAAGAACTAGTGTGAATTTGGGCAAATTCATTGTTACATATTCTGTTCAGTGACGAATTTGGGGGAAAACAAAGAAAATTAGAGTGAAATCCCCAAATTGGTGAGAAAAATTGAGTGTAAATTCCTCAGGACTGTTGAATAGAGATGATACGAGGCATAAATATGCATAGTTGCAAAGCTAAATTCAACTTTGAAGGTCAAAATTCATGTTTAATGGTTATTGTAAAATTGGGCAAAGTTTGGTGAATTGACAGCTGAGATCATGTTCGATTTTGAGAACAATGACCCATATTCATTGTAAATAGATTTTAAAACTTATAAGGTTTTCTGGAGTTGGAAAGGTCTAGCAGATTAACGATCGAGATTCATTTTCAGTAGTTGGGAAAATGAGTTAGATTGATGGTTTAGATTCATTTTTGGCTATTTGGAAGTTTGAGCAGATTAATGGTTAAGATCATTTTGAATGGAAGATCGACGACCCATATTCATCTAGGAGTTAGTTGAAAATTTCTAATTGTTGGAGTTCGCCAAAAGAATTTATTGATGGTCGATGATCATATTAGCGAGTTTGGTGAAGATATCAATTCAACCAAAGGAAATATCTGATCATCGATGGTCGATGATCAGGGGTCGGCATAAATTGACAAAAGGTTTCATGCATCGAAAGGAAATTGCCAATAATAAATGTTCGATGATTGTGGATCGACAACATTAGTGAGGCCTTCAGTCCATCTAAAAGAAGTTATCGATCATCAATGAAGGAAAGAGGAGGGTGACATGTCTTACCACCTCAACGTCCACATGTCATGCCACGTTAGAAACCACATTTCATGCCACATCAACCAGAGTTCAATGTCAGTGTCCATGTTTACGAGAAATCATTGCCCCTATGTCCTTGCAGCTTAAATAAAATAACTTGGAGAGAGCTTTCCAACAAGTTACTACGGGCGCAAAATGGAGCTCATATGAGAAAGTTACAATTGAAACAATTAAGGTAAAATTTCGGCATCAGTTTACTTTTAGAGGGAATAACTCCTTGCTCAAAAGTCCATTTGGGGTATAGGAGCAGTCTATGGAAATATTATGAACCTATTGTGACAAACAACATCCTCCCAAATTTGCGCTTTGATATCAATAATGTAATTTGGGACCGTTCAATTTTTGTTAATTTTTTTTCGAAATGATTGACTTTTTTCTTTTATTTGACTGTGTTAATATGTTTCTTTATGTCGATATTTTATGAATATCAAGGCTTAGCATTTCTCCTTTCATATGTTTTGAATCTTGTTTTCATTGGTTGTACATTTGAGTTTTTGAATTTCATGAATTTAAACATGAAATTCAAAAGATCTCGACTTCGTAATTACTCCAAACTCATAACGTTCCTGAAGGTTTTATTGTTTTCTTATATGATTTGGTTTATTGTTCAGTCACAGAGACCAGTTCCAAATTCTAATAGCTCGTTAGATTCTAGATTTTGTTTTCATGTTTATCTTTATTTTGTAAATTGAAATGTTTAAATGTGAGTTACATAATTTATTTGACTTGTGAATGATTTGTTTTGGAACATTTTATTGCTTGATTCCTATCCAAAATGAAAAAGAACATTATCATGGTGAGACCAATGTATCTAATGAGTGTGCTAGGAATTGAATTAAAAACCCATGGTATACTTTACAAAAGTTATAAACCTATGACTACTACCATAACCCATCGCATTATCAAAAGTTAATGTGGTTGGTTGTTTAATTCATAGCATGATATTAATTATGGTCTCGAAATTACCACTGCGATGTGGCTTTCACAGCTCTACCCTATTTCTTCCTCTACATTGTGTGAGGAAAAA
>ML836022.1:0-16373 GCA_009831015.1 Picea engelmannii
TAATGAAAAAGAAAGGTTTTCCCGGTTGAGGGTTTCCGGTAAAGATCTCTGTGTATTCTGTGTATGAGCCATTGATTAATTTCTGTATTGCTTAAGAATATATATGCATTGCTTTACTTCGCAGGTTTAAAACTTACAAATTTATTTATATTTTAATAGTTATAGATATATAACTATATGTTGTTTGTTTCATTAAAGATGTTGAATAAGAATGCAGATGGAGTACCTGAAACTTTCAAAAGTTTTATTCAAAAAGCCAAGTTTGAAAGAGAAAGAAGGAGACATGTTCAAAATGTTCAACTTGATGAAACCCTTTATCACTACACTTGGAATGGGATCGAAAATATTAAATATAAAGTGATATTAGGTTATTGTGAAAAACTTGCAAGTATTTTCCTAAAAAAGAATACTCCCTAGTTATTGCGGATATCCCTAATGGTTATAATATTGGAAACATTGAATATGATACCGAGCCATATACTTACCAAGATTTCAGTAAAGTGGTTATGGTATTTATAGAAGTTACAACATAACCATTTTGGAGATTCCTAGTATTTCATTCAGACACACAACAAGGATTAGTACAATCAAGTTTCAAGGGGAAAGAAAAGACAAGGAGGCAGTTTATTTGGTAAGATATTGAAAGTGTATGTTTAGCAATTAATATTATAAAACATTTTTATTAATTCACAAGTTAATTGAATTTTCACTTATTTATGTTACAGGAACAAGCCAAATATTCAGATCTCCAAGAAAGAATCATTTAAACATGATTTTGAGAGTATATAGCTTGCAACCTGGATAGAACATGATTCTTATAATTCTATTCTTGTCAATGCAAATGATGGAAAGACTCCTAGTAGTATATTGATATAGAATGTTGTGGTTAGAAATCTAACATATGAGGAAAAAGATTTGAAAGGCGATATGGTTAACATTTATCAAAAACCACAAGCATTAATTAATTATCTTATAGATAAATTTCAAATCAAAGAGATTGGGTTTTGGATTTGTTCTTGGGTTCAGGTAATAATTATGATATGATATTTATGAAAGATAACCCTTATTATAGATCAACGTAGTAATGAATATCAAGCACTTCCAATCACTTATCACATATCATTAGCTCATATCTAGCATTGAATCATCTTTAATCACTAAGAAACAACATCAGATGCATTTATCATATATTATAACAATAACACTAAGCAGATAAACACATAAACAACATTTCACAAAGCATATCAAGACACAAGATATACATGGTTCACCCCAGGGTGGGGCTATGCCCACCAACTTCTATTCTTCTTTAGTAGTCTTCCATCTTCTTACATTCATCTGCTCCTGTGTACAAAGCCATAGAGCCAAGATTCGCACTGGATAGGTGATCTGCGCACAATGCACTAGATCCACCTTCCCCAAAACCAGGTCAAGGCACAAAGCCAACTGCTTAATAGAAAAAATCCTTACTTTGCACAGTCTGTCTGCACAAAGCAACCTACAACCTCTTGCACTAAGCCAACATATCATGCACATAGCCAATCAATCCTTATTGATCTGCTTCTTACATCACTTATTATATATGAAAGTTATTATATAATTATATATGAAAGTTATTATATAATTATAAATTTATTATATGTATATATGATTTCAAAAGTTTTTTTCTATATTTCGTATGTCTCATTTCTATTGCTATGCACTTTATGAATAGATGTCTTGTTTTCTATCTTTGTTTTTATATTGGTTTTGTTATATTTATATTTCTTCTTATCCTTAAACTTTGTTGATCCTTGTTGTTAGGCCTTGTGATGTGTTTTTAGTCAGAAGAACATAAAACTATGGAACCGACTTTGACAACTTGAGAACATATAATATTTCAATGAGACATGAAATTTTTGAAAAGAGAGAGGAGACACCATGTACATACCAATGTACATATTGATTTCTATCAATATTTGTATATAGATTTGTATTTATTCATTATTAAGCATTACCTAATTTTAAAGCAGTTTAAGTAACACTTATATGTATAGGTATCTCTACCTTCATTGTTGTTAATCTATCATGTGAATGCAAAGACATAGTTGATTCCCAACTAAGTTACATATTGACTTAAATTTCCATGAAAGTGAAAATTGTCATAGCATTATGATCTATCTCTGCACTACCAACTTCAACATTTGTTCCCTACAAAGCATAATAAAATTATGGAAACACAATTAGAAGACTTGCGGAGAACGATAATACGCCTGCTAACTATTACTACAAAACCTAAAAATGATTTTCTTATGCGAAAGTTGTTTGTTTGCAATTGGAAATTTAAGTATGTTTACAAAAGCATCAAAACAAACAATTGTGTAGGTTACTTTATTTTTTCACAGTGCACTGCTATTCAATTAAGAATAAAAAACAACTTTCTAATACATATAAGTTCGAAGCCATCAAAACATACTCATTATGAATTTTGTTCATATATTTATAAAAATTAAACTCGGGTGAGGAGAATAACAACCATTCAAACTACAATCAATTGGTTGTTGTGTAGATTACTTATTATATAAAAAAAATGGATTTTAATGTGAAAGTTGTTTCTTTGCAATTAGAAATTTAAGTATGTTTACCATCAAAACGAACATATGTGCAAGTTATTCATTGCATAAAAAAGAATGTATTTTGAAGGTACGTTCCATGAGTGCCGATCAGAAATGGGAAAGCCCAACGAACACTCTACTCCTTTTTGATATCGACTTGAACAACAGTAATCTGCTCCTTTTTTATATAGACATGAACAATAGTAATGAGATAAGATTCCACTACATATAAGCATGCCTTAAACACCAGTTCATCCAAATTTGCAGGACAATGGATATCCACAACATATGCAAACTTCCGAAATGCGAAAAAGGAAAGGTGAGACCCTCATTTCGGGGTTTCAGGGTTTGGGACTTCATGAGTTCCAGTGCCCAAACATCAACATAAACAAACTTCCAAAATGTGAAAAAAAATGCCCAGCACTTCGGGATTTTGGTGTTCGGAATCGCGCGACTTCAAGCCAAAACATCAAACACAAACAATTCCCGAAATTGTGAAAAGGAATGTGGAACTAACATTTCGGGATTTCAGGGTTCGGGGTTTCAAATACCAAACAACAAAATACAACAACTTCCGAAAATGCGAAAAGTGGGAGGATGTGGGACCAACACATCGGGATTTCAAGATTTGGGGTTTCAAGGTTTGGAAAAGCAAGGGAACTTCACGTAGATGCAACCAGCAAGTCCCGAATGCCAAAATTCACATTAATATTCATAATTCTAAGATTTTGCCTTGTACTGGTATTCTTACTTTTGTTCTGTGAAACAATAGGTGTAGAAGGATTCAATATCCTCTTACCCAAAAAAAATTGAAAATATAAACTTATGAGTTTATACGCATATAATCTACCAAAGGGTACAATATGACAACAATTTTTTATGTAAAAAGTAATTTCTATTATAATCACTTAGAGTCTCATTTAATCAGTGTATTAGACACCAACAATACTATATCTATGCATCATAAATGAAATTTCACTTCCATAAGAGTTTGGTGATTAAATATCGATGTTCTGTGGGATCTATATTTGGCGTTCTAGGTCTTTGACTATAGAAAGGATTTTTCCCACTGACGTTAATCTCCCCCTTTTCCTATTTACGTATATAACAAAAATATAGGTGCTTCCTCCTAGCGTTTTACTTACAAGAGGGACAATTCCAGGTTTGGGATGTCTAATTTCAAACTTCGCGACAACAAAGGGATTATATCCACGAAAATATTTTATCTTCCGCAACAAATATATATATTTCAATAGTCAAATGTGAACATTTTAGCAGACGTATTACGAATATATATATAAATATAGATTTCATTCACATATATTCCTCACAACTAATAGATATGATCATTCAAATAGTTTACATTACTGCAAATTAGATATAATCACTCAATAGATATATGACATCAATCGAACATAGCCATTCAAAAATAGAGAGGAGTAGATCAAAATATCTTTTATCCAATTCTGTGGGAAGACAAAGGGAACAACCACATTCCTCTCAACCGTAGAATAGGGCAGCCAAAGTCACTTGCCCGATTCACCCCCTAGCCTGACCATGAATCCATGAGGGCGAACTTGGAAACTCCTCCTCAGCAATGTCCTTCAATTCCAACAGTTATCCTCTTGCCTCACACTTACTCAAAAGTGCTCATAACAGCAAGGCAAATCTATTTCAGCAGACTCCTCTTGCCTCACACTCAATCTATAGTGTTCATAACAGCAAGAGAGCTCAAAAATATTTTCCCCAACATACTTGGCAGCGTCTTGCCTCCTCGCATATGCTATTTATCAATTTTTGCCCGGGTCTTTTTCCCTCCTTTGGGGATTTTCACATCTCTCTTAATCCCTAATTTTCAGGGGCTGCCAGTGGCCAAATCTCTGATTTTCCACTTCTCATAATCAACCTAGAGGCAGTTCTAACATGTTCCCCACTCATGGAGTCATGGTCAGTTGATTTTAACATGGTTGTTCCAATTGTTCTCCTGCAATTAATATAAATATTTTGTTGTGATACATGTGTCATAGTCAAATAGTTATTTGAGTCCAAACATATCTTTTCCCAACAGTCACAATAAGTAAATACAATTATTAAATTCAAAATTCAGAATTGCCATAAATGGCAAAAATTTTCCAGATTCGAATTTGCCAAATACGAAAATAAATTTCCAGCACATAAAAAAAATATATTTTAGTTTCAAGGGATGTCACAGATCCCCACTTCTCTTTATAAAAGTGGGTCACTTCATAAAGCAACTTACACTATCACGTTGTCATTTTGTTACTATTTATGCCCTCTTTTAAAAGGGCATAACTCTCACATCCGAAGTCTGTTTTCAATGTCGGTTTTTTTTAAAACACAACTTTTTGAGATCTTTCCATCTATATCATTAGTTTCAGTTTTTAAATCCATATTATCTTCATATTTAATATGGATTCTACAATTAATGTTTTGTTTACCAACACCAACTACTTCCAATGGAAATCTCATATGGAAGATTTATTAAGAAGTAAAGGCTTGTACCAGATTACCTTGGGAAAGGAAAAAGAACCCATTGATGATGATAAGAAAGAAAAATGGGATAATAGGAGTGACGAAGCATGTGGACTAATCAGAATGTCCATCTCTCCTGATTTAAGATACCACCTTCAAGAAATTGATGACCCCGAAGAAGCTTGGGAAAAGATTGAATCTGTGTTTGGTAAAATCAATATTATTCGAGAACAACAGTTAGAAAATCAAGTATTGACCTTTAGTCCAAGTGATTTTTCTTTCCCTAGAGACTATCTATCTAGGTTTAAAACACTCGGAATTTTATGTGAAGAATGTAAAATAAAAATGGAGGAACAACATTGCATCTATCTTATTCTTTCTAAGCTAGGTAGTGCATATTCTGTGTTTGTATCTACCTTTTATGCCATGAGAGAGGCTCTAGGGAAAGATTATGAAAAAACCACTCTTGAGTCCTTTTGTGATGCTTTGATTAGAGAGGAAGATAAGCTTGTACAACTTGGAGTGATCAACACTGTAGGTACCTCCAACAAAGCCTTAGTTTCCCAACAGAAAGATAAACCCAAGAATCCCAAAAAGAAAAATCCTCACCACAACAACAACCAATATAAGGGTCCCAAACCCACTTAGACAGCTTTTTCTCCGAATGGAGACAAAGGAGAAAAATATAAAAATAAGAACACTGACAGACATTGCAACTTTTGTGATAAAGATGGTCATGATGAGTCCAAATGTTTCAAGAAGATGGAAATTTTAGAAGTAGCGATGAAGAAGCACAAAATCAGTATTGATTCTACTTCTTCTTCTTCTTCTTCTTCTTATGGACATGCACTTTCTGCTTCTGGTTTCTCCTTCAATAAACCTTCTACTTCTACTTCTGATAAGTGGCTTATTGATTCTGGAGCATCTTATCTATGGCTAAGGATAGAGACATATTTTCTACTCTAAATGATTGTAACACCAAGAAAATATTTCTTGGTGATGATAGATCTCTTAGTGTTGAAGGATCTGGAACAGTTAAAGTAGAAAATGGTCATTTCAATGATGTATTATTTGTTCCAACTCTTTTGTGTAACCTTGTATCAGTATATCAAATCACTCATTCAGGTGACATTAAAACTGTAGAGTTTTCACCTCACCAAGTTGTAATCAAGGATCTAAAATATCCTAAGCATATTCTTGCAACTGGAATTACTGATGATATTACCAGGTTGTACAACTTCGACAACTTTGGATCATCATCATTTTCATCAGTTTTTGTTGCTCATAGCGATGACTTGAACAAACTTTGGCATGAGCGGTTTGGTCATCTAAACTATCGCTCATTGTAGCAACTATGTAATCAACAGATAGTGACTAGTCTTCCTCTTGTTTCATGCAAAGATGGTGTTTGTGATGGTTGTGTTCTCGACAAACATCATCGGGATAGTTTTGAAAACCATGTCTCTTGGCATGCCTTGGGTCCTTTGCAGCTTGTTCATAGTGATTTGTGTGATCCACTTTCTTCTCCTTCTTTTCTGGGTGCAATTATTTCTTAACTTTCATTGATGACTTTTCCAGACGTACTTGGGTTTACTTATTGAAACTTAAGTGAAAAGTTTTTGACAAGTTTTTGGCCGACAAGGCCCTTGTAGAAAATAAATTTGGACATCAAATTCAAAGGTTAACAATAGATAATGGAGGCGAATATGTGAACAATAATTTTACAAGTTAATGCACTACATAGGGAATCAAAATGCAACACATTGTTCCATATACACCACAACAAAAATGGTGTTGTTGTGTAACGTTCCTCCTCGTTACGATTCCCAACCTCTTATAACAAGTGCAATTTTTTGTTTTTTGTTTTTTTTTAAAAGTGTGTGCGCGTGTGTATAAGGGAAACAACCAAATTCGACTCTGCATCACCACTCGACGACGAACAAGACACAAACCACGACGAACACAACAAGATGACATAAGATGCACCACAAGTAACTGCATGCATTTAACAATGATAAATCGACAATAAGTAATATTGACTACCCATCCATCCTACCCAGCAATGGTTAGGACCTCCAAGACACATAAGCAACGTTCAAGCCCAGGTTCCCATCGATTTTAACCATTTAAGGTATTAGGGCTGGCGAATTTTCTGAGGAACATGGAGGTGTGTACATCCTTCCTGACACAAGCAAACTAAGAACACATAATTTTACGACCTTGTACAACATTAGTTAAACAAAGGACTACAATCTACCCTAGTCTTAAGGTCATTCCATCGTGCAACTTTATATCATAAATTGTCATCAAGGTACCCTCTAAATTAACATTCAAGGACCTTAACGCGCAAGTCTGATCTCGACTGGCTTAACATTTAACCAAATAATTAATCCAATTTTAATCAAGCATATTGAGTAGTTAAAAACTATCATTTAAAGCGAACTTTAACATTTAATTTAGCTAACGCAATATTCTAAAATCAATTAACTCTTTCATTAATTATAAATAAAATGAATAGCTATGATTTATCCTTTAAAGAAACCATTAGCATTAATCTATGATTATAATGCTGTAAATAACACAACATTCTAAAATCATTAAAATCGATCCATAATTGAAGGCGCAATAGTCCACAATTTAAAAGACTCCTTTTATCTGCAATGCGCAAGACTTCCATGCAACTAGCTAAAATGACAGAGTCCCTGATAATCGATCACATCAGAGAATAATCAAGTTTTCAGTGAGGATGGAGAGGTTTAATCAATCTAGAATTTTATGAAGAAGTCCTAAATATCAGTATTTGGAACAATTATTTATCCGGACATAATTATATTAATGCTACAATTAATGAAATGGTCTTGTAAGCATCCATTTATATTAACTTAATGTCAATACCTAGGAGTATAAATTCATCAAGTACCATTAAATAAAGAGGTGTCGATTGCATTTATTCATTATATATCAAAATAAAGGTGTACAAAATGAAGGTCTAAAATAAAGTAAGTTTAACCACTACAACCATTCTAAATAAAGTGAATCATTCCATTTAAACCATTTTATGAATTAAATAAGTTCTTCGTCAGATTACCTTACTCCATTACTTAATCAGTTATAACACTCCTTAATCGTGTTACCCAACATAAAGGCATAAACATAATCTCATGCAAGTTATGATCCAGAAATGAAATTATAAAACCATTTTCAAGATAAATCGGCAATAGGGAAGATGCCCTGGTGTGTAGTTTCTGTCCAAGTCAGAAATATGCATAGTGTAATAAGGGATCTGAAAGTTTAAGGTTCAAAAATTCCTGCAATGCACTGACTGTCATTAATGATTTACAGTCTGCCATGAAAAATCGCCATGAAAATTTTTTCTATTCACGCATAAAAATGCTACCGGTCCACAATAGAAATGCTACCGCCAAAGGTTTCCATAAACTGCTACTGTAAGCCAAGGCGCTATCTAGGAAGGTTATCATAAGACTGTGTGTATCACTGTGTAACAGGGTTATCGTTGAAGGGTATGGATCCATTGTCACAAGAAGGTTAAATCGCAGGTGAATCACCAGATCCCTTGGCAACCAGGGTTTTAAAAAAAGAAAACGCAGAGGAAAGTTATTAACAATCGCAGCTACCGGCATAGAGGAAAATCAAACACAGTCAACAAATTTTATTAAAATTTGAGGGCCATCAGCATGCAATCAAAAAGTTTGTGGAAATTGTTACACCAGTCTGAAGGCAAGGACGTGGGTATTCTTCCCCAATCGCACAGGAATTATCAACACAAATGAAGAGAATGAGTAACATCAAAACGCAGAGATTAGATTGGGTGAAAACGCGTGGGTATTACTATTAAGCTAGGATATACAAACTAAAAATGCAGAGAACACCAACAGATATGTAATCACCAAAACTCAGCGGTTATGTGGTCGAAGTTGTGTGGGTATCCTCCACATCTCGCACAGAAGACACATCACAAAATGCAGAAAGATGTAGATGAAAACCATGTGGGTTCCTCCACAAAATCGCAGAGTTGTGTAACCACAAACACGCAGAGCCTATCGCCAGCAATCCACGGCATGCAAGAAAAACGAATTCGCCAAGGACCAAATTACAGTAACCATAAACCCAAAACAAATTTTTCCAGAAACCATAACACTGAACCATATAAATAAATAAAAAACGAAATGCCCAGATACAATTTACAGGAACAATTTTCAAATGAAATTCCAGAACAGATTGCCAACTGTTGGGGCGCCATTCAATTCACTGAGATGGAAGATCTTCAGAAAATACTCTTTTTCTTTTTGTTTTTTTTCCTTTTTGCAGAGTTTAAAAGACAAGGAAACCAGTTGAGTTTATCCTAACTAATTTGGCAGAGTTTGTGACATTCTTGGTGCATCGCTGAGTTCATAGGTTGAGTTGATAACATCCCCAAATTTATGGGTGGAGTTAAACGCTACTGAGAGGTAAAAGGAAACCAAGGTCACAATCGCAAAGATGAATTCATCATGGGGTTAAAATTACATACAAGAGATGATAATCTCCTTCAGCGAGATAAACCGATCATCCACAGTCCGAGACAATAATTTTACTGACATGAACAATAGAACGGTGGAAGAGATAAGGGCATTCTCTCTAGAATTTAACTCGGGACCTCTCACACCCTAAACTTGAATTAAACAAACATGTCAACCTTAAATATGTCCTAGTAGCAACCATTATCGCCGAATCACAAGGTAAAATTCTATCAAGGTAAGAATATTGCAGTGGTGGAAATTTAGAGGACGCATAGATACCAATGCATGGTCTCTCAACACTCGAAGGTGCAATCACGACAGTCATCCAAGGACTATGAAAAAGGGGTCCGCTAACACTTTAATCATACAATTCATTTACAAAACCATAAGCAAAACCAATCATAAATCATAAGCCATTCTACTCTACGAAATAAAAGACATATCGTTGCCTTATCTCCTGCCTCGAATGACGTCCGCGCGCTCCTTGTCGCTCCCACTCTACGACTGTCGAGACTACAACGGTACCTCCCAGCCAACGCTAAGGGTACTCTCCTTCCCCCTTAGCCCCCCGAGCCGCAAAGGGGCCACACACTATCTGTATGGTACGTCTAGCTCCCAGCTCACCTCGCAAGGCCGAGCTACCACTCCTATCCGAGTTGGGAAATCCCAACTCCCCACAAGTAATCAGTCAAGTCACAATTCCGACAGCGTAATGTTACGCTAAAAACCCATCCCCTACTTCCTTCTCCTTCCTCTCTTTTATATATTTTTAGAACTTCCAAACTTTCCCTAAATCTCATTTAATTTAAGTTTTAATAAAAATATTCTAATAATTCTCCTTCGTACAAGTGTCGTTCATCTCCCACGTTTCTCCATTAACTAATTTCTTTAATTTATTAAATTTTCTTATTTCCCTCACCCACCTAGAGTTACTCCTATTTTTACTCCTAGATGTCCCTAGATTCCCTTACATGTTTTAAATACTTTCCCTAAAATGATGTTAATTTAGTTCTATTTAGAAGGTTCTTTATTGCAGATTCTTTACTAAGTTGACCTCGCTTTTTACCATAATTTCTCCACTTTCCCTTATTAGGTTTCCTCCAGTCCTTAGTTTCCTAATTTATATTATTCCCTTCTTTCCTCTTTTTATTAGAGCCAAAATGGCAGTTGCGCAATTTACCCCTTTTCCTTTTTATTAATAATTTAATATTTTTTTAAACTATCAAAAGTTAAAATAAAATAATTTATTCTTGACATTTTATATCCACTTTTTCTTTTAATTAAATTCTTACTCTCTTCATTTTACCACCCAAAAATTTATGAAGACCAAAACTATTACTTAAGTGGTTTTTAGTTTAAATTTTATTATTTTATTTTTATAAGGTATATTTTCTTAAGGGTAGACAAAATTTTACCCCTAGCAAAGTTTTATACTTAGGACTTAGATTCTGAACTAGGCGACATTTTAATTAGGGAAGTTGTTTTAAAATTTCTTAAAGTGTTGTCTGTATTAGGGCCATCTAGGTTTGTTCCTTCATCATCATCAACGCGACGTGCCCTTCAGGATGCACCATGTGCTCCAAGGGTGCCACTCGCCTCGTTTGTTTCTTTTGGACAACATGCCCTTCAGGATGCACCATGTGCTCCAAGGGTGCCACTCGCCTCTTTTGTTTCTTTTGCGTGACGTGCGCTTCAGGATGCACCACGTGCTCCAAGGGTGCCACTCGCTTCTTAACTGATTGGTAGACATCAATAACCCCTGGAGTCAACACTCCGCCAGGTGAACTTGTGGGAGACTAAGGGCTTCTAAGGAATAATGCCCCCACCTTATTGCGCACCCCTTAGAATCATCATGAAAGACTGTCGCAGTCTACCCTCACGGCATCGTGGGTCCTCTCGAACTAGGTAATCGTTAACCTACAGTTCGAGCCACGACGGGAGTGCTAGTAGGTTGTGGCAGGGCTGTTGTCCACACCTCTCCCTCAACCTCTCTGGTAGTCATGTGTGGCCCCTTTACTCCATATGTGAGTCCAGTCGTCAAGATATCATTATCTTGCATCATCAACAATCGTGTCAGAACATGTCCACATCATATCATCAAATCAAATGTACTAAAATCATAGTAAACAATCAACCCCAATAGCACACTCCCTGACTCAATCCAGAGTCCAAGGGGTTTCGTCGATGCCTCTGCATCCTCAAGGTCCACAACCCTGCACACTCAGTAAAACTAATTCAATAGCACATGTCTATGTCAATGCAGTAAACATCATGTCATCTATAATAACGCATCATAATCAAGGACAATGTTTTAATATCATAATAGTCTGTATCACTTGAGAGCAAGTGTCCTCAAAGAATAAATTTTCTCAGTGCGCCAGAGCGGGATGTTACATGTTGAGAGAAAGTACCGCACATTAAAAGAAATGACAAATTGTATGATCCAATCTAAGGGATTAAGTCTAAAGTATTGGGCGGAAGACATCAACTGCGAAAATTACATAGTAAATCACACTCCCAGAAAGGCTTTTAAAAATATAACATCGGGAGAGTATTGGACTAAAATTAAACCAGATGTAAGTCACTTCCATGTATTTGGTAGTATAGCATGGGCTCACATTCCTGATGAGAAAAGGAAAGCATTGCAGCCTAAAAGTGAGAAGTGTATATTTGTTGGTTATTCTTAAGATGTCAAAGGTTATAGACTTTTTCAAACACATTGTAATGAAATTATTATTAGAAGAGATATTAAATTTGATGAAAATATCTGGGCTTACGAGCCTAATTCGACATTTATGCCTTCTTTGGCCTATGAGCCTAATTTGGCGGTTGTGCCTTCTTCATCCTGCGAGCCATCTTCGACGTTTGTGCCTTCTTCTATTCTGGTTTCTTCTTCAGATGATGACAGTGAGGATGAAAATCCACCTCTCCCTGCTCACCTTCCTCTAGATGATTCCTTTGAACTAGAACCAGCACCATATCCATCGCTTCCTAGATGGATCCGTTCAACACGAGAAGCAACTGGTGATCTTGTCGACGATCCTTCAGATCAACGTCGGACATGTTCACAGTTCCATCGAGCCTCTTCTCTTTTGGCTCAAGTTTTAGAAACTCATGATCCAAAGACATTTGCAGAAGCTTCAGGTCATCGATATTAGGATACAGCAATCAATAAAGAGTATCATTCTTTAATGGAAAATGATACTTGGGATCTTGTACCTCTTAGAAAAGGAATAAAACTTGTCAGATGTAAATGGGTCTATGGACCTAAGTATGCATCAGATGGAAGTGTTGAAAGACATAAGGATCGATTAGTTTCCAATGTATTTTCCCAAGTTGAAGTAATTGACTTTAATGAAACCTTTTTACCTATAGCCAAAATGAATTCCATCTATCTTTTTCTTTCCCTTGCTACCTCACATAAATGGGAGGTCCATCAAGTGAATGTTAAATCCTCCTTCTTGCATGAAGATATGCAAGAAGAAATCTGCATGGAACAACCTCTTGGCTATGTCCAGAATGCCTCTAGCCTTGTTTATCACCTTAAGAAATCTCTTTATGGTCTCAAGCAAGCTCCCTGAGCTTGGTATGCCAAAATGGACAACTTTGTTATTTCCATTGGATTCTCTAGATGTCATTCTGATCCTAATGTCTATACCAATAAAGTAGGAAGCCATCTGATAATCCTTGTCATGTATGTTGATGAACTCATCCTTACTGGTAGTGACTCAAAAATTTTAAACCATGTGAAAATTATCGTTAAAAAGAAATTTGAAATGATAGACTTAGGTTTTTTGCACTACTTCCTTGGCCTCCAAGTTTTGAAAACAAATGAAGGAATTTTTCTTTCCCATTGTAAGTATTCTTGTAACCTTCTTCGTCACTTTCACATGGACGATTGTAAACCAACCGCTTCTCCCTTCCAGTATGGAGTCAATCTTACAACCACATATACTTCTCACGAAGTTGATACCACCCTGTACCGTCAGTTAGTTGGTATCCTATTATACTTGACTCATACTCGTCCTGATATTTCCTTTGTTTTTGGTCTTGTTTCTAGGCATATGAAAACTCCCCATGAAATCCATTGGAAAGAACCTAAAAGGATACTTCGTTATTCCCGTGGTACAATTCAGTTCATGATACATTACAGTTCAGGGGGGACTCCTTTGTTGGTTGGTTTCACTGATTCAGATTGGTTCGGCGGCCCTGATGATCAGAAGTCTACTACAGGTTATGTTTTCAGCCTTGGTTCAGGACCTGTCACTTGAGCCTGTAAGAAACAATAGGCTATTTCACTTTCTTCAGCAGAAGCAGAGAACCGAGTAGTGGTAAATGCAAGTTAGGAAGCCTTGTGGCTTAGAAAGATCCTTTCAGATATTGCATTCTAAAAGCAGCATTCGACCGGCCTTTGGTGCGACAATCAGAGCACCATCAAACTTGCCAAAGACCCAGTTCAAAATCAGCGTAGCAAACACAGCGAGATACACATGCACTTCATCAAAAATCTCATTCATGATCAAGTTATTGAAGTTCTCTTTTGTCCTACAGAAGATCAGGTTGCAGACATTTTCACAAATTCTCTTATAGAAGAAAAGTTTTCCAAACTTCGATCTATGTTAGGAGTTCAGGAAGTTGTCATTAAGGGGCGATAGGCTCTAATGCCTCCTTCATTCTCCTATTGTTTTACCATTGTAAATCCTTCAATCCTATCAAAAGTTGTTCTTAAGGGGGGGCTGTTAGGATATTTAGACACTTAGGAGTTAGTTAAGATCTACTTGGTCTAATGTGTCGTCAGGTAAAAGTGTGTTTCTTTAGTATGCATTAGTATGCATTTGTAGTTAGGAAATCCGATGGTCACGATATGTTCCCGACGTAGAGTGATATGTTCCCGACGTAGAGTGATGGTCACGATATGTTCCTTGATCTTAACGACCATTGATCTGTGGCGTAACACTCGATTGGTCCATGATCTCTATTTAAAGAGAATGGAGGGTCATTTGGAGATGATCGATTGTGGGAAACTCTCTTGTAAAATCTCTCTGTAATCTTTTTATTTTGCATTAATAAACTACTCCAAGTGGCCACGTTGGTTGGGGCTGTGGATGTTTCCTTGTAGGGGTTTTACCACGTGAAAATATCGGTGTGTTGATATTTGATCTAGTTATGTGAGTGTTTACTGAAGGTGTTCATCCTCTGTTGGAATACCTGTATTTTCGAACATCCCCTGCTTTCGATTCTTCCTTTGGTTATTCTTGTCCTTGTCCCCATCTCCTTTAGGCCTCCCAGTCCTCTTCTTGGTCGCCACTGCAACAAAAATGGGATTGGGGGCCGAAACATGAGGAGCCAAAGAACCAACATGAAGATTCACATGAGTCTGCACAATAACCCTAACCAGCAGTAGAAAATAGAACTTCTTATCCCCAATATGCAAAAAATCCTGTGAATCAAGCTTAATTGGAGGGTTTTCGAGAAGATACAACACACCTTCCACACAACACTCATTTTGCCCAAAACTTCCAGCATGAACCTCTTTCTGTCGAAATCATAGTAAATCCTTGCATGTAAATGGTAAATGTTCATGACTCCACCGAGGGAGAACAACTACGACAAAGGTAGTAGCACATTCGAGCTGCTCCAAGGGACAACTTTTTGTTGTCGGATGAAGGTCTTACTTTGGCTAAAAGGATGGAAAATTCGGAACGGTGTCCAGTGTAGATGGTTTCGAGCTTTCTTAAATCATGCTTTATGGGTAAATAACTTAGAACTTTTCTACTAATCTTTACCATGATGTATATTTACAGGTAACATTCTTTCTTGGATGCACAAAACTAGGAAATGAAGACCCAGAAACTGGATACCATTTGAAGAAATTGTCCATATATCACACCTCAACCCCACTCTCCACTTCACTCTGAAAGCATAAACCCTCCTGCATGCCTGAAACATGAAGCTTAATCCCCCACCAAAAACCTTGAAAACACCTGACAGGCCAGAAGGACAAAAAGAACAGACGACTAGCAACATTATGAAGTAAAACTAGTTGATAGCAATGCAAGCGAGATTCATATTGGCGATAAAGCCGGAGCCAATCACCCACATACTTCCCATGAAAAATCATGGTATGACAGATGGAGGAAATACTGGGAACCATCAAATGGAAACACGTCACTTGAGAATGCTCCCGTCACAGTTTTTTCATGGCATAGATGCGTAGACCTATGGAGAGCTAGTCACCTTTAAATTAGAATCCAATGCAATATTGCTATTGTATTCAGAAAGGTAAATTGAAAGCAGGAAAGGCATAGTGAGGAAATTATGCTTCTTGCCGATAACTCTCATCAAATTAATGTTCTATGAATAACTCTAAGCATCAAACTGAAAGTCGAGCTGTAAGGTTGCATCAATATTTTGTTTTGGGGGAGGTAGAACTAATTGAGGCAACTACGGACAAGTGAAAGAAAATGAGCTTCAGAGAATTCTTAAAGGGGAAAACGTTTTTGCTCATACAATGGATCTATGCGATTTGGCAGATTGTTAGGGACACTGCAAGATACCAGATATATAAAATATGCAGAACAGGAACGAAATGCTAGAAATAACATAATAACAGTAAAATATCTAGCATAATCTTCACAATACACAGAAATGATATACGAAATAGCAACAGAAATAGCACTTGAACAGAAATAGCACTTGATTCAGATAGCAATGTTCACAAGCCTCTTCGAGGGGGCAACCTCCAATCGAGCAGCGCTCTGTTACA